>JAWDGP010002833.1:0-14226 GCA_033675545.1 Elysia crispata | reverse complement strand
GTGTAGTCTGTCCGCTATCGGGTGTAGTCTGTCCGCTATCGGGTGTAGTCTGTCCGCTACCGGGTGTAGTCTGTCCGCTATCGGGTGTAGTCTGTCCGCTACCGGGTGTAGTCTGTCGCTATCGGGTGTAGTCTGTCCGCTACCGCGTAGGCCTGTCGCTATCGGGTGTAGTCTGTCCGCTATCGGGTGTAGTCTGTCCGCTATCGGGTGTAGTCTGTCCGCTACCGGGTGTAGTCTGTCCGCTATCGGGTGTAGTCTGTCCGCTACCGGGTGTAGTCTGTCCGCTATCGGGTGTAGTCTGTACGCTACCGGGTGTAGTCTGTCCGCTACCGGGTGTAGTCTGTCCGCTATCGGGTGTAGTCTGTCCGCTATCGGGTGTAGTCTGTACGCTATCGGGTGTAGTCTGTACGCTATCGGGTGTAGTCTGTCCGCTATCGGGTGTAGTCTGTCCGCTACCGGGTGTAGTCTGTCCGCTATCGGGTGTAGTCTGTACGCTACCGGGTGTGGTCTGTACGCTATCGGGTGTCTCGCGGTGGGCTTCCTGGGGTGAATCAAAAGAAAGAGAGGAGAGTTTAACATGATAGCTGAGCTGATTAGCATGGTCTGAAGTATGGGATACCATGGCAAGGGTTTCCTACTTCGAGATAATGATGAGTACTCTATGGACATGGCCATGTCTCATTTTAGCCAAAAAACCCCACCTATCAGGTAAAATGTGGGAAATCAGTTAACAATTTTTTTCCACATGAAAGTAAAGGCTTGAATAAATTGCCCTGCAGCATCTGGGTAGAGCGACACATAATCAAGAAATTTATTATTTAGACAAGATGCAAAAAGATCAATAGAAGGTGTTTCTGTGTTTTCACCTGTGCCTAACAGATCAAAAGCATTTTGAATTGGTCCATTCTAGATAAATCTGTCGTGACAATTAGTCCGTTGTAGAGAAATCTCTTTGCCTACTATAGGAGCCACTGTAAGCCAAATGCGGCGTTCCATAGCCCATAGAATACCGTCTATAGCTATCCTGTTACACACACGAGAATGAGAACGGCCCATGTTGTTTATGTAAGAAACTGCCGTAATATTGTTAATATGAACAAGAATGTGGCAGTTATGAAACTGGCTGCAAAGCTTTGCAATCCCACGAGAACTACTTTGAGTTCTAAAGCATTGATGTGCAAATGTTGGTTTGTGTTGGACCAAAAATCCCGACTAGTGTCTGAATTGCCTAGGTGTGCCCCACATCCCAATGTGCAGGAGTCTATGGTCAAGGAAAAATGAGGAGTAGGCATGCTCCCTGGTTTTGTGGAACTGATTCCCTCAGTGAGCCACCGTCACATTTCAGTCTTACATTCTGGTATGATAATTAATATAGAAATATCAACCACAGACCTAGATCTAGCTCGAGACCGACAAAGAAGACGGAAAACTGAAAACAATAATAGATGGAAGGAACAGGGGTCGAACCTGCACTGCCTTACCGAGACAAGACCAGGCACTTAACCACTGAGCTATCCACATCTACAAAAATAGATGCTTCAGGAACGGCGACTTTCATGCTGGCTTGAATAGACTAAGAGGTTGAATCGCTAAGAACGATCAAGTCCATATTTTGACAGGACATAAACAAACTAGCCTCTAACGGATCTTAAAAAGATGCACATTTGACTGAAAGGCATGATTGAATAGAAAAATAAAGAAAGCAGTCAAACAACGTTAGAGTCTGAGACAGACGAAGCTAGATCTTAGGATCTAAACATGCAAGTGACTGTAAGTAAAGAAATGAAGCATTTATCAAAATTATAAACCTGATGTTTGAAAGCTTGTAATTTCGTCAATTCCATTTCCCTGTAAAATAATTGACCGTACGGAACTGCAGGAAAGGTAGCTATCAGTGAGCCAATTAGTCCTGCCAGTTGACGTTTTAATTGGCGTCTCATTGACGAGGCTCGCCAGTATGTTCTTTTTCGCTTTGCCCAATGATACCATCATAGCTCTAGAGTCTAATACCAATACCAAGTGATGTAAAGTTTGGCTTGCAATAGAAGAGGATGTGTCTGAAATGTGAATCCCAAAGATCGAATGAGCGATCTATTTTACTGTACATGTTCTTTGCATGTATCAAAGGAGGCGCCCTGAAGATTTATATCATCAATGTAAATGTTAACATGCATGTTAACCTAAAATGAGCCAAGGCATGTTTCATGATCTTGATCAAAACCCTTAAAGAATCTTTAAACCTTGCATTAATACATGAAAAGTGTATGTGATTTTGTGAAATTCAAACTCTGTGCTGTGTTCATGGATAGGAATCGTAAAATAAGCATCTTCTAAATCTAAACTGGTCATGTACCAGTTGTTCCGCATCACGTATCCAGGGTTTTGATCTTAAAACGACTAGATAAACCATATTTGTTGGGTTCCTTGGCATTAAGGGTCATCCTAAACTGCATATCGTCAGGTACTAACGTACTCTTCCCCCTCAAAAAAAAAAAAAAACCCAGTATGAACAAAGTCAACTTCAATTCTCAATGATAACCTTCTCTTCTAAGTCTATAAGTCTATTGTTCTCCCCATAGCCTCACTTTAAAATACGTTTGATTTAAACTCGCTGGGTTTACATTTTTTTTAAATCTGGGTATGTTTAAATGCGGACTGCTGTCTCTTGTCTAGCTGGTATGAAGCATCTTCATATGAGGCAAGGGCACCTGCCAGCAGCTGTTGTGGAGAGGGAGAAGTACTGCTACTGTCACCTACTTTTGACCAGGTTTGTTCTAGGGCTTTTTCAAAAGAATTTTCTGGACATTCTGCAGGCCCTTGTCATGCCCTTTGACAGATGAGGATATTTGTTGGTAGATTGCAGGGTTTCATTCCAGTACTTATGTTCGCTCACAGTTGGAGAGAAGTCTGACATCAGCATCCAACTTTGCTCTCGTCTCTTTATCTAGTCGGCGGGTTTCACTCCAGTAATTATGTCCGCTCACAGTTGGAGAGAAGTCTGACATCAACATCCAACTTTGCTCTCGCCTCTTTATCTAGTCGGCGGGTTTCACTCCAGCACTTATGTCCGCTCACCACTGGAGAGAAGTCTGACATCAACATCCAACTTTGCTCTCGCCTCTTTATCTAGTCGGCGGGTTTCACTCCAGCACTTATGTCCGCTCACCACTGGAGAGAAGTCTGACATCAGCATCCAACTTTGCTCTCGCCTCTTTATCTAGTCGGCGGGTTTCACTCCAGCACTTATGTCCGCTCACCACTGGAGAGAAGTCTGACATCAGCATCCAACTTTGCTCTCGCCTCTTTATCTAGTCGGCGGGTTTCACTCCAGCACTTATGTCCGCTCACCACTGGAGAGAAGTCTGACATCAGCATCCAACTTTGCTCTCGCCTCTTTATCTAGTCGGTTGGCCAGAACTTTCTTGATATTTTCTGCTACATCATGATTGATTTCAGTTTGACCCACCTTGAACACACCTGTCAGTGGTCGCAGGACAGAGATGCTATCCGAGATAGCTGATGAGTTAAAGTGCAGCATTTCTGATTGAGGCATCGACGGGCCCACTTGGGGGGCGCGTGTCGTCTGATGCCTGAAGATGAGGTGTGGGACAGGAATGTTGGGGCTCAACCAGGGGTACAGTCGCCTGGGGTGCGTTTTGAGGAAAATAAGTATGCATAAACCCTGGATCTGTGTCTGCAGTCCCTTAGTCACATTCTTCAGTGGCGTCAAATGATTCTATTAATGCTGCGACCACATGTAACATTCTCGTTACAAGGGATAAGTGTTCCTCGATTCTTTGCAGCTCCTGATGCAGCTCCACCATGATGAAGACCAGAAAGCTCAATTCGTTATGACAATAATAATAACAACAATAAAACAGAGTAAGTACCGATATATAAAGTATAGAGAACTATGTACTGAAGGGAACAGCTGAATTACTTATAGTTCTTTATCCATGGTCCTACCACAACACAATTAATGTAACGTATTTATTAATTCATCAAACCCCAGACAAAAAAAACAAAAAAAACAAAAAAACAAAAACAAAAAACCAAAAAAAAAAAACCATGTTTGTAGCATTATTGGCACGTGATAACATTGGAATTTTTAAGACAGGCCTATTATTGTTCACGGTCTGCCCTAGTTCGTATTATCTCCATATCTTAAAATAACAATAAAGGATTTTTTGTTAGAGAAAAATCTTTTAGCCTCTAAACCTTTCTCAACCAATCAAGGTTTTCCCGAAATACATAAATCGCAGCCTTTGCCATGTTTCAGTCACCAGATGAAGTGGCACGTTACTTCGAGACAAGTCGTAGCGAGCTCTATTGCACGTGTGAAATAAACAACCAGAATAATTATTCTTTGTCAACAGAGAAATTCAATCTCTTTAGAAATTTCTTTTAAACTAGTAGGTTGCATCATTCAGAATTATTAATGTTTCGATTTGATTCGTTGTGAGGCATAAAATATGAGGCATCGAGGAGCAATTTAGCTTTATGATTTTACCAAAGCACATGAGCTTTAGCATTTAAAGGCAATTTATGACATTGCTGTCGACATTGCATGTTTATCACACGCACCAAAACATGTAGCCTTCTAATTCAGTTTAAACAATGATTGAATTGTGAGTTGCTAACCGAATCAGTTAAACTGTAGCATTCCGAAACGGTATAAACAACTGGTTGAATTGTGTGATGTTAACCGAAGCAGTTAAGCTGTAGCATTTGGAAACGGTATAAACAACTGGTTGAATTGTGTGTTGTTAATCGAAGCAGTTAAGCTGTAGCATTTGGAAACGGTATAAACAACTGGTTGAATTGTGTGTTGTTAACCGAAGCAGTTAAGCTGTAGCATTCGTAAATAATCTAATCAACTGATTGAATTGCATGTGTTTATCTGAAACACAGAAGCTATAGCAATTGGAAGCAGGTTAAACAACTTACTTATTGATTATGATTTTTTTTTTTTATATTCGGAAGCAGTTTAAACAACTGATTGGCATGCATGGTTTAGGAACGAAGCACATTAAGTTGGACCATTCGGAAGCAGTTTAGGTAACTGTTGCACATTTTTTCCCGAAGTTGTAGCATCCGGGGCAGTTTAGGCAACTGGTGCATTTTCCCTCTTTCACTCTTTTCTATTCCGAAGCTCAGAAGATGTAGCACTTGACAGCAGTTGAGACAACCGAATTTTTTTTTAAATTGGTTTTAATAATATGAAATTGTCTCTTGTAGTCATACAGTGAATGAGCATATCAAAAGTTGTAAACAAATACATGTATTATAGTTGTTAGGTTTACAAGATTGCACCTCTTAATCAGTTTAAACTCTGAGAGAGAGAGAGAGAGAGAGAGAGAGAGAGAGAGAGAGAGAGAGAGAGAGAGAGAGAGAGAGAGAGAGAGAGAGAGAGAGAGAGAGAGAGAGAGATACCCGACAAGGGTGCCGGTGAAAAAGAAAGAGAGCGACAAAAAGAATGAAACTCTGTAGACTTTCTGATTTTTGATTCCTTATGCACTTGGTTTTGCGACGGGGCAAGTGATTAAACATCATAATATCTTGATAATCGAAGCTTAATGAAACATGAAGAAAAGATCCAAGTGTCCTGTTACAAGATTGTCGTTATAGTTAAACTCAAACAAGGTCAAGACCCAAATACACAGATAATCAGCATTTTAACTTTCGTATCCCTAACGTTACATTTAACAGAGGAATATGAAATGAACAGTTACCGGTATGCAATATGATTGTATTCCTAACATGCAAGGATATCGATTAGAGGTAATATTGAACGTCACAAATATGCTTGGGTGATGACATTCAGCCCTGAATAAGGGAGATCCAGATCTTGTTGGGTACAAGAAAAAAAATGTATTTTTTACATACTTACATGAGTCACCGTCATAAATAATAAGATGCAAAATAAAAAAAAAGAAAAGAAGTTTGAACGTTTGAAAACCAGCACAAGAACATTCAATTTCGCTAGAATCTAGACCTGGAGCGAAACAGTGTGAGCTTCTGGACCGACCAACGCAAAAGTGAGCCTCCACGGGCGTGGTCAGCCTATATCAAGTGTCTTCATGAATATTTAAGTTGGTCCGTAGAATTATTGTTTCTAGCACAGCCTTTTGTAATTTTTGCTCTACTTACTGAATCCTTGTTGATTTCCAATTATGGCTAACTAGTTGGCACCTTTGTTTCATCAATTCGTGATCCAAAACTTTAAAAAACAGAGGGGCCCATATAATGTTACAACCAATTCTGCAACATTATTTTATTATGCAGAGGTTTTACTCACCATTCCTTAAAGTGAACAATAATACACAGAGAAATAAGCTATTTTAACACCGCTTTAAATGCTAAGTAGTAGGCTTTGAATTACTGCAAATGGACCTAGAGATGCAATGGCTTTGCGGGAATTCATAACTGCGTATTTAAAAACTTATCTGATAATGAAAATAAAAAAGACCATAAAATTAAATTTGGATTGCATAAAATTGGAAAACTAATTATTGCACTATTTTTGTTGATTCTTAACAACTCTAAGAGCAATACACACTAACCTTGACAGTTCTGGCTAGCCGAGATTGTTACATGATGTAGTGAGTTTAACTCCTCACCAGTCAAAAACAAGAGTGGCTTCAGTAATAGATCTAGGGCTTTGGACAAATTTTGCACAAACTTGTAGTAGGGATATTAGCTACGTCAGGCCATTTGAATTAGAAAGTCGCTACGAAAAAGGAAGATCCTATTTTTTTTAAGTTAATCATGGTAAAACTATCCTGGAATTTTCGTCGCTTAAGAGTGAACAAGTTTCTTGGAAATTCAACACCAAACCAAATAAAGGCGACGCAAAACACAATACACCCATTCTCACTAAGTGCATATTACGTTTCCTTGATGGTTTATAATACCATGTTACCCTGACTATATACAACAAAGAATTCTACATTTTCTCTCTTAATACTTCTTTAACAGGCTTTTGTTCAGGGCAATGGAAGGAAAGTCGGTACTCTGGAACATGCATCAAAGTTTTTGAAGATTCCAGATCATGGAGCGGAGCAAGAAGAGCTTGTCGATCCCATGGCGGAGATTTAGTCCGAATCTTGAATGCTGAGATGAACCAGTTTATTTACGGTGATAAATCACTTTATAAAGCATGGTGCTGCCCGAAGTTATTTTTACGCCTGTTATTTTGAATTAAAGTTGGTAAGAAAAAAAAGTAGTGTTTGATACAATAAAAAGTGTGAGGAGAGCCAAAATTAGCCTATAAAATGTTTTTAAAAAATCTTAGAATAATTATGGCTTTGTAGTTAAAGTATTTAAGTCATCATCATTATTAGATTAAGTTTATTTTTCATATTTCTTTATATTAAATTTATTTTACTTTTTTTTAGCCTCCTGAAAATACCAAATACTCTGCAATGAATACTTTGTTATAATAAGTCTGGTAAAAATTTGCTTCAACCCTCAAAGACTTTATGATATTTTTGTGTTTGTCCTAACCCAGGACTAATCAAACTGGATGGAGGGAGCTACTATTGGCTTGGATTACACGGAAATCGTAGAGGCGTGTTTCGATGGCTTGATGAACACTCCAAGGTGAGGAGACTCAATGATACAACTTAGGCCTCGATAAAGTATTTAGATATGTAATAATGCAACATAATACTCAAGCCTTCATCATGTCCAACAGCTTTTCTCCTTCATCATCTCTAACAGCTTTTCTCCTTCATCATCTCTAACAGCTTTTCTTCTTCATCATGTCTAACAGCTTTTCTCCTTCATCATGTCTAACAGCTTTTCTCCTTCATCATCTCTAACAGCTTTTCTCCTTCATCATCTCTAACAGCTTTTCTCCTTCATCATCTCTAACAGCTTTTCTCCTTCATCATCTCTAACAGCTTTTCTCCATTCTTTAATTCAAAGGCAAACTATACAGCTTGGGTAAGCGGTGAACCAAGCCAGTGGCGCACTCGGACTTTAGGTGCAGAAATGAGGAAAGATTCTGGAGGACTATGGCATGCCTATGTACGAATTTACGACCAAGGATATGTCTGCGAGAAACCAGCAGGTGAAACATTATAACTTGTGAAATTTTCAAAGACATGGATAATATGAAATGTTAAAATAAATACTAAAGAGTGTTTACTTCTGAATACAGCGATTTTATGAAACGTAAAATTAATACCAGATCGTTTACGTCTGGATACGGCTATAAAGTAAAAGATTGAGATAGATAACAGATTGTCTACGTCTAAATCTGGTGATAGGATAAATCATTGAGATAGATACCAGATTGTCTCCGTCTAAATACGCCCATAGGTTAAACCATTAAGATAGATACCAGATTGTCTACGTCTAAATATGGTGATAGGGCAAACCATTCAAATAGATACCAGATTGTCTGCGTCTAATTACGGCGAAAGGTTAAACCATTGAGATAGACACCAGATTGTTTACGTCTAAATACGGTTATAAGGTAAACGATTGAGATAGATACCAGATTGTCTACGTCGAAATACGGTGATAAGGTAAACGATTGAGATAGATGCCAATCTATCTGGTATCTATCTACGTGTGAATACGGTAATCAGGTAAACGATTGAGATAGATGCCAATCTATCTGGTATCTATCTACGTGTGAATACGGTAATCAGGTAAACGATTGAGATAGATACCAGATTTTTGAACCATTCAAAAATATACAAGATTGTCTGGTTCTAATTCGGCGAAAGGTTAAACCATTGAGATAGACACCAGATTCTCTACTTATAAATAGGATTATAAGGTAAACCATTGAGATAGATACCAAATTGTCTACGTCTAAATACGGTGATAAGGAAAACGATTTAGATAGATACCAGATTGTCTACGTCTAAATACGGTGATAAGGAAAACGATTTAGATAGATGCCAAATTGTCTACGTATAAATACGATTATAAGGTGAACAATTGAGATAAATACCAGATCGTCTACATCTATTTCCTTTATAAACTTTTATTTTCCAGAATGCCAAAGTGGAAAATACGGGGAAAAGTGTAGCAAACAATGCAGCGTTCACTGTGCTGGACAGCACAATGCTTGTAACCATGTGGATGGATCATGTAACCAGGGATGTGATGACGGCTACATTGGCCGTTTTTGCACTGAGGGTAAGACGTTCTATAATGTGTGAACACCTTTGTTTCAGTAAATATAGAGTACATTGGTCTTAAATGTTAAGTAATGAGTAATACAATAAGAACCATAAATATAATCAAGTCCTTTGAAAACACATCTTTGAGAGTCCCGTTTCATGGTGGGGATTTCACTTAGTCCCGTACATGCCAAGTTAAGACGGTGTCGTCTTACGCCTCACGGTGAAAGGTTCCGATCCAGTCCTCTCGGCCAAAGGGTTGGCAATAAACGTCCTTCCCAAAACAAGACGCGGTAGACTAGACATTGTTGCGGTCTCGGCCAAAGGGCTGGCAATAGACGTTCTTCCCAAAAGAAGACGCGGTAGACTAGACGCTGTTGCGGTCTCGGCCAAAGGGTTGGCAATAGACGTACTTCCCAAAACAAGACGCGGTAGACTAGACGCTGGTGCGATCTCGGCCAAAGGGTTGGCAATAGACGTCCTTCCCAAAACAAGACGCGGTAGACTAGACATTGTTGCGGTCTCGGCCAAAGGGTTGGTAATAGACGTCCTTCCCGGAACAAGGCACGTTAGACTAGACGCTGTTGCGGTCTCGGCCAAAGGGTTGGTAATAGACGTCCTTCCCGGAACAAGGCACGTTAGACTAGACGCTGTTGCGGTCTCGGCCAAAGGGTTGGCGATAGACGTACTTCCCAAAACAAGACGCGGTAGACTAGACGCTGGTGCGGTCTCGGCCAAAGGGTTGGTAATAGACGTCCTTCCCAAAACAAGACGCGGTAGACTGGACGCTGGTGCGGTCTCGGCCAAATGGTTGACAATAGACGTCCTTCCCAAAACAAGACGCGGTAGACTAGACGCTGTTGCGGTCTCGGCCAAAGGGTTGGTAATAGACGTCCTTCCCAAAACAAGACGCGGTAGACTGGACGCTGGTGCGGTCTCGGCCAAATGGTTGACAATAGACGTCCTTCCCGGAACAAGACGCGGTAGACTAGACGCTGTTGCGGTCTCGGCCAAAGGGTTCGCAATAGACGTCCTTCCCAAAACAAGACTTGCTAGACTAGAAATTTGTTGCGGTTTCGGCAACATTCTACGTCCTACGCCAAAGAGAAACTCCGTGATAAAAAAGGATGAGCATATTACATGAAATCAAAGATGGAATAACCTTTGTTACATCTCGGAATATCCGAGATATAAAGTAAAGATATAACAATGCAACAATTTTGTATTTCAAATAAAAACTATTGGGAGAAAAGCTTGATGGTCACAATGAAGGTTATAGTCATACAGCAACGATGAATTAAGTAATGGTCCCCTTTTGTAGATTTAGAGGCAAACGCGTCACCTGCAAAATAAAATTTTTTTTTTCACATCAGAGTGCGCTACTGGCTATTTTGGAGCGCAATGTGCAAAGTCGTGTAGCGAACATTGTGCTGGATTAGACAACACTTGCAGCAATGTGAATGGAACTTGCAATATGGGCTGTGACCCGGGCTACAAGGGCTCGTTATGTACAAAAGGTGAGTTCAAGCGTTTTTAGATCAGATCAGTAGCATCTAGGATTTTAGAATTTAGGCTGTTTGCGTTATGACTTACAACATGTTTTATTAAAATTCTTTATTGTAACGTTCTGTATGAAAATAGAAAAAAAAATCTTAATTTTACATCTTTATAAGTGTGGCATCAAAAATTGATTTTTTTTTCTCATATGTTTTATTATTGGTCTTGCAATAACTTAATCTGCAGTATAATCAGTAAAGTTTTTTATGTATTATTGTTACTAAAACAATTTGTATATTTTTATCATTTCTAATATGGCATTATTTTGTTCCAATTGTCGCAGTTCTTATTATCAACTATAAGGTGATTGTTTATAAACGTTTAGCCCCTATCTCATGACTTTACTAATAACATACTAACATGCTGTCATGTGCCTATCAATAATTAAATGAGTATTTCATTCCACCAACAATGTTACATGATATCAAAGATGAACGTATGTTTGTTATATCTTTGAATGTATTGAATATAAAGTCGTAAATTGAGATAAACACATGAAGATACAGAGTCTTAAGTAAAAATAAACTTACAGTTTCTCCGGGAAAAGCTTGATATTCGCTACAAAGGTAAAAGCAGATAGAGCAACAATGAGTAAATTGACATCCCGTTTAGAGGTACTAGAGGCTAAAGCGCACTATGCAAAACAATTTCTGTCTCTCTTTCATATCAGTCTGCGGTACTGGCTATTTCGGAGCGCAATGTGCAAATCTGTGTAGCGAACATTGTGCTGGACTGGACAACACTTGCAGCAATGTGAATGGAACTTGCAATAAGGGCTGTGACCCGGGCTACAAGGGCTTGCTGTGTACACAAGGTGAGTTCAAGCGTACATTGGTTAGATCAGTAGTATCGTTTTTTTTTTTAATTTAGGTTGTTTCCTTTACCACTTATTTTTTTGTTTTTATTATAATGTTTTGCATGAAAATTAATTAAAATATAAGAACCCTACTCTATACGATGTTAACAAAGCTACAACACAACGCATATTTTTTGTCTAATAATTTCGATTATTGATCGTGCAATACATTTGATAACGTACAGGATAATTTAGTCAGACCATTTTTGAATTGCACATTTATCTAGTTTGCCTTTTTGATAGCCACATAAAAAATAATTACATCATAAGAGTTTAGATTGTTGACACTCATTTCTTTTTTTGGTTAAAATGTCTGGCAATAAAAATATACTTTAGGATGGACTTTCGATCAAATTTATGAAATCGTTTAAACTCCTATTCTTCTTCTTTTCTTCTTCTTCTTCTTCTTCTTCTTCTTCTTCTTCTTCTTCTTCTTCTTCTTCTTCTTCTTCTTCTTCTTCTTCTTCTTCTTCTTCTTCTTCTTCTTCTTCTTCTTCTTCTTCTTCTTCTTCTTCTTCTTCTTCTTCTTCTTCTTCTTCTTCTTCTTCTTCTTCTTCTTCTTCTTCTTCTTCTTCTTCTTCTTCTTCTTCTTCTTCTTCTTCTTCTTCTTCTTCTTCTTCTTCTTCTTCTTCTTCTTCTTCTTCTTCTTCTTCTTCTTCTTCTTCTTCTTCTTCTTCTTCTTCTTCTTCTTCTTCTTCTTCTTCTTCTTCTTCTTCTTCTTCTTCTTCTTCTTCTTCTTCTTCTTCTTCTTCTTCTTCTTCTTCTTCTTCTTCTTCTTCTTCTTCTTCTTCTTCTTCTTCTTCTTCTTCTTCTTCTTCTTCTTCCTCTTCTTCTTTTTCTTCTTCTTCTTCTTCTTCTTCTTCTTCTTCTTCTTCTTCTTCTTCTTCTTCTTCTTCTTCTTCTTCTTCTTCTTCTTCTTCTTCTTCTTCTTCTTCTTCTTCTTCTTCTTCTTCTTCTTCTTCTTCCTTTTATTATTATTATTATTATTATTATTATTATTATTATTATTATTATTATTATTATTATTATTATTATTATTATTATTATTATTATTATTATTATTATTATTATTATTATTATTAGCAGCAGTAGTAGTCGTGTATTAATTTTTTTTTTCATTTTTATTGTTATAACTTTTTCAATATTTTCAATGTTTCTTTTTTATTTCATTCTAATGTAATTAATAAAGTTATTATGATTAGAGCAGCGATAATTCTATTTGGGGTCTCTTTTAATGAAAGGCACTGTAGAGCACATTTTTTTTAAATCAGAGTGCGATATTGGTTTATTTGGAGAAGGATGTGCAAAGCGGTGTAGCGTACATTGTGCTGGCAGTGACAACACTTGCAACAATGTGAATGGAACTTGCAATATGGGCTGTGATCCGGGCTACAAGGGCTCGTTATGTATTCAGAGTAAGTCCAAACCTACTGAGCGCATATCAGTGGGAACTACAGTTTTAAGATTGAGGCTTGTCATATATATATAAATTAATATTCACTTTTTTGAAAAGTAAGAAATAAGAAAGAAGCTTAGTTTCAAAAGTTGTAACCTAAGACTCAATTTTTTGACACAATTTTCAACTTTTTGATTTTGCAAAAACTTAATACAAAATGTACCTGATATATCAAAACATACATCTTGTTATGAACATTACCTCATTATATATCAAATTAACTCTTCTCTATAGATTCATAAACAATTCAAGCACAGCTCAGCCTGTAAAAAATAAGTCCAAATTGAACATGGATCTTTGAAATCTATATATAAGACAACTCAGTAGGAAGCAAAACAAAGAAAGCACACACAAAAAACAAATAAACAAAGGGTAAAATATAGGCATTCGGACCAAAAAAGTGTGCTTTCTTGCTAAAAAAATTATTAAATTATGAAATCATTATTTTAGGTAGAATATTCATGAAAGGGTAAAATCCTACAGATAAGTTAGCAAAGAAATATGATATTCTGCTCACTATAGTGTGAACGCATCTTTCAATACCTCTGAATCTTGTTTTGTGCAAAGATGAAATTGATCATCAATAACCTAAATTGTTCAAAGAAACCAATGATATGGGTTCTATAATTTGGTACTTTACTACTTAAATGAATGTACTCATTTTAAAATGACCTTTAAGATCATCATATTTTTTGCCTTGTGTTGAAATTCATCCGCAACTCACAATTGTTTTCAGAATGTCAGAGTGGGTTCTATGGTCTTGATTGTAATAAGACATGCAGTGAAACCTGTGGTGGCCTCAACAGTCCTTGTAACCATGTAAACGGTGCTTGTGACCTAGGTTGTGACCCTGGTTACCATGGCGCTTTATGTAAACAAGGTACAACGAGAGGAAAACGCGTGAAATCTCGAAAAAAAAAAAAAAAACTCACATAACCCTTAGATACCCTAATATAGTTTTTTTAAAATATATTTTAGTAAGGTTACTCGGTAAAGCATGTGTGTATTTATAGAAAATATTAATGTCATAAAGCAGATGTTTATTATTAGAAAACCTAAGCCAGATTAGATAAAAAAAAAATGCTATATGCCAATCTGTTGTAAAATGTGATTTTTTTTCCTGAAGGTCACATATGTGAAAATGATGGAAAACTTTTTCTTTTGATCATCTACTATTTCTTTCTAAAATTATTTTCAATTTAATTTAGAGCTAATAG
>JAWDGP010002831.1:0-49666 GCA_033675545.1 Elysia crispata | reverse complement strand
ATTTTTATTTCTTCGTGTGACGTACACGTCAAGAAATGTTTCTGGATCTGTACTGTAATTACCCCCACACGACATCATAATTATGTTTTGTGTTGGACATAGCGATTATCTTTCCAAAATGAATTTAATATAAAGGAAAGTTTCATAAAGCAAAGTCAACGGTAGATTTGTTCTCATGAGTAGCTTATGAACGATCGGTTTTTCAATTTAGAAAAGAGATAATTTAATGACTCAGAGCTATTTTTTTATTTTATTTTCATAGGCAAAATCAACCATGTACTTTTGGGATAATGAAACCCTTCCATAGAAAAAAAATTGCTAAAGATAGTGAAAATAGTTTTGAATATATAGGCCTGTTAGAGAGTCAGCTGACTTCCAGCACTATCATTATTAACTTCATGCTACATACGGATTACTTTTAATTAAGCCAGTGCTGCAGAGTATTGAAATGATAATTATACAAACCGCATTTCCTCCCTTCATCATCATTGAAAAAATTGAGAATGCATATAATGAATTAACCATATTGCTTTCCTTTTTATTTCGACGGTGCATGTATGTATCATCCAACAGGATTGGTGGGTTTTCCAATATTTGTAGTTTCGAGGTTTTTTTTTTCTTTCAATGGAATCCACTATCCAATACTATTCGACTTTTCTTTAACAAATGTTTGATAAGCAAATAATATATTAGAATAAAACGGAATGGAATTTCCTTTTAGATAATTAGTCTTTATCCATTTCACCTGCTGAATATTTATGTTTTCCTTCACAAAATTGAAGAGCACGAAGAATTTCGGGAACGGTACTAAAAACATGAATATGACACCTTCATCATACCAGCTGGTAGTCAAATTTGTTTAGTTGTATTTTTTCCTTATGTTTTCGCAGATTTTATGTAAAATTAAAAATAATATGTTATGCGTTGTAAATTTGTAAAAAAAAACTTTTTTTTAAATTTAACTTCGGTGTAAATGATACACTAGATCTAGTTATAACGAGGCACGGGTCAATAATATAACAATAGGATCAAACCATTTGACGGGAGAAAACAAATTTTTAAAATAAACAAGTGAAATTCATTAGTTGCCCCTCTTAAAATCCTTTGTTTTCTTATAACCGCTAAATTGCTAAGAGTTTTCAAATATTTCTGTTTGTCCTTAAGTTTTGTTTTCTCTAACATTTCATTCCTCAGATTTCTCTAAATTGTCATCTCTTGGATTTCTCTAAATTGTCATCTCCAGGATTTCTCTAAACTGTCATCTCTCGTATTTCTCTAACCTGTCATCTCTCGTATTTTTCTAAATTGTCATCTCCTGGATTTCTCTAAATTGTCATCTCCAGGATTTCTCTAAATTGTTATCTCCAGGATTTCTCTAAAATGTCATCTCCAAGATTTCTCTAAATTGTCATCTCCTGGATTTCTCTAAATTGTCATCTTCCGGATTTCTCTAATCTGCCATCTCTCGTATTTCTCTAATCTGTCATCTCCAGAATCTAGACTTATCATTGGTATGATAGAGAGAATCAATTTCAAGTTTGTTTTTTAGGCGAGAATCAAACAGAAACCAATTAATGAAAACTCTACACCCGAAACCAATTAATGAAAACCCTACACCAGAAAGAAATTAATGATGACCCCATACAAGAAACCAATTAAAGATGACCTTATACCAGAAACCAATTAATGATAACCCTGTACCAGAAACTAATTAAAAATGGCCCTACTCTAGAAACCGATAATAATGGCAATACACAAGAAACCAATTAATGATAACCGTACACCAGAAACCAACTGATGATGACCCTACACCAGAAACCAATTTATGATGATCCTAAACCAGAAACCAATTAATGATAACCTTACACCACCAGACAAAAATTAATGAATGATGACTTTACATAAAAAAAAAACAGTTTATGATATCTTTACACCAGAAAGGAATTATTCGTGTCCTTACATCAAAAACCTATTAATGATGGGCCAACACCAGAAACCAATTAATGATAACCCTAAACCAGAAATAAATTGATGATAACTGTACACCAGAAACCAACTGATGATGACCCTACACCAGAAACCAACTGATGATGGCCCCACACCAGAAAATAATTAATAATGGCCCAACACCAAAAACAATTTCATGATGGCCGCACTCCAGAAACCAATTTATGATGGCCCTACACCAGATACTAATTAATGAAAGCCCTACAACGAAAATCAGTTAATGATAACCCTTTTCCAGAAACGAATTTATGAATACCCTAAACCAGAAACCATGTAAAGATAACCCTACACCAGAAACAAATTTATGATGACCCTGCATCAGAAATCATTTAGTGATTACCCTACACCCTAAACCAATCGATGACGGCCCTACACAAGAAACCAATTAATGATGACCTTATACCAGAAACCAATAAATGACCATCGGACACAAATAAGAAATGAGCCTACACCAAAAAACAATAAATGATGACTTTACACGAAAAAGAAGTTATGATAACTTTACACCAGAAACGAATTATTGATGACCCTAAACCAGAAATCATTTAATGATAAGCCTTTTCCAGACACGAATTTATGAAGACCCTAAACCAGAAACCATTTAATGATGACCCTACACCGGAAATCAAATTATGAGGACCCTGCGCCAGAAACCATTTCATGATGACTCTGCACCAGAAACAACTGACGATGACCCTACACTAGAAACGAATTAATGGTGGCCCTACACCAGAAACCAATTAATGATGACCCTACACCATAAACCACCTAATAACGGCCCTACACCAGAAACGAATTGATGATTACCCTACACCAGAAACCAAAACATGATAAATTTAGACCAGAAAGCAATTAATGATCGGCCTACACCAGAAACCAACTGATGATGACCCTATACCAGAAACGAATAATGGATGGCCCTACACCAGAAACAAATTAATGATGACCCTACAACAGAAACCATGATGGCAATACAACGGAAACTAATAATTGATGATGGCCCTACACCAAAAACGAACTGATGATGGCCCTACACCAGAAACCAATAAGTGATGATGGCCCTACATCAGAAATCAATAAGTGATGATGGCCCTACATCAGAAACCAATAAGTGATGATGGCCCTACACCAGAAACCAATAAGTGATGATGGCCCTACATCAGAAATCAATAAGTGATGATGGCCCTACATCAGAAACCAATAAGTGATGATGGCCCTACACCAGAAACCAATAATTGATGATGGCCCTACACCAGAAACCAATAAGTGATGATGGCCCTACACCAGAAACCAATAAGTGATGATGGCCCTACACCAGAAACCAATAAGTGATGATGGCCCTACACCAGAAACAAACTGATGTTGACCCTACACCAGAAACCAATAAGTGATGATGGCCCTACACCAGAAACCAATAACTGATGATGGCCCTACATCAGAAACCAATAAGTGGTGATGGCCCTACACCAGAAACCAATTGATGATGGCCCTACACCAGAAACCAATTATTGATGATGGCCCTACACCAGAAACCAATTAATGATGGTGCTACAAAAAGAATCTGATTAAGAAATAGTAAGAAATAGTAAAAGCTGCGAGTAAAAATTGTTAGTTCAGAACCTAACATGTGAACTTTCAGGGCTAGAGCGCTAAAATATCTGCTGTCTTCGTGTTTTTTTTTTTGTTTTGTTAGCAATAATCCCAAAATCTTATTTGTCTCAGAGTGTAGTGTGAGCATTTGGATGCTGCTCCTTTGACTAATTAAAATGAACAATAAAAGCTGTCTGGCTGAAAATATGCTTATATTTAGTTTTATTTGAATTTCACGCTTAAACTTTTTTCGTGTGTGTAGTTGTTTTTGTTTTTCGTTTTTTCATCTGAACAAAATTAAATTAGTATAACACTGGTTTGTTTAACACATCTCTTTCAGTAACGACATATTTGCATAGAAGGTCGTTTGGCTGTTTAAAGTACCCAGTTTTATGCATTATGAATGTCTATATCATGATTCGGCGTACATTGTTTTTAAAAACTGCCCATTAGAAATCTTAGCTTTGGTTTCACAAGAGCAGAATGTTTGGAATAAAATTGAACATCAAACTATTGTATTTGTCTTCTTCCTCTCTTTCACATGTATCAAAAATAGACAAAACAAATCTTAGCTTTGGTTTCACAATAGCAGAATGATTGGAATAAAATTGAGCATCAAACTATTGTATTTGTCTTCTTCCTCTCTTTCACATGTATCAAAAATAGACAAAACAAATCTTAGCTTTGGTTTCACAAGAGCAGAATGTTTGGAATAAAATTGAACATCAAACTATTGTATTTGTCTTCTTCCTCTCTTTCACATGTATCAAAAATAGACAAAACAAATCCAGACTATTGTATTTGTCTTCTTCCTCTCTTTCACATGTATCCAAAATAGTAAAAAACAAATCTTAGCTTTGGTTTCACAAGAGCAGAATGTTTGGAATAAAATTGAACATCAAACTATTGTATTTGTCTTCTTCCTCTCTTTCACATGTATCAAAAATAGAAAAAACAAATCTTAGCTTTGGTTTCACAAGAGCAGAATGTTTGGAATAAAATTGAACATCAAACTATTGTATTTGTCTTCTTCCTCTCTTTCACATGTATCAAAAATAGACAAAACAAATCCAGTATTTTCTAGGCTCGACTCGGACATCACGTGGGAAAAAAAAGTTGAAAGAGCCAAGACACTGTTAAAAAAATATGGCACATCCATGTTTTGTCTCGATCTGGCCCTAATCAAACATTGCATAGTCTCTCCTAAATATCAATCCGCATGTTTCTTGAGGGTTTTTTTTCTTCTTTGTAAGCTATTTTCTGTCTCAAAGTTTTAAGTTCTGATAATCCATTGTCTGACTGTCCACCCAGGTCTTCTTACACGAAATACTCCGGGCCGTTAATGGGGCGCCAGTTTGCGCAGCGGTTAAGGTCTCGTACTATCGTGCAGAAGGTTAGAGTCCTGCGCTGGCCAATGTGGTGGTAGGGTATGATCTTATATAACCAGCCTTTTGCTTGGCCCTAAGCCTGACGGGAGCCCAATAGTCTCTGAGACTGTAGAGGTTCAATTATCTCTGGGACTGAGAGTAAGCAGTTGCATTCCCCTGCTATAGGAAACAGCTGCGGCCCTAAAAGGCTAATCGTCTAGAGAGGGCGCAGGATCAACAACAAACGACAAAGAAAGGTCAAGACAATCTGTCTGTAGAACTAGATCGGTTGTTCTCTGGAAAAAGGTCTGTGCTGTCCGTATTTTCCCATCGTTCACAAGCTCCTTAGTGATCAGGTTCAAGTTTATAGTAAAAACCCTTGACATGGCCAGTAGCTGTATATGTGGTATCTCTGTTGATGGACTTTGCTACTGAATTTTGCTCTGGCTCTCGGTTGGAGTCACTAGGCTGTGGTGAGACGTTCAGAAAGTTTTTGAGGTCATATTGCTCTAGAAGACTTCTGGAGACTTCCTGCGGCGCTTCTTTCCTACCGTTGTCCAGTCTTGAGTAGACATTAGGTTCTTTAACATCGGCCCCGTCTTGGTTTGTTGACGTCACTACTTTGAATGGTTGATGTAGTCTCTGGTGTGATTTATTGTTGATAACACAACCAGAACCAGCTGCATTTAGGTTGTGATGGGAGTTGCTAGGGCCACAATGAACACGGCTGTAGCCGGGTTTTGGTTCAGATAAAGTTGACTTATAGTTGGGTATTGTGTAGTAAGCATCTCCAGAGCTTATACTATTATATGCGGTGTATGCATCATCGTCGTGGACGCTAGAGGTGACCTTGGCTCTATGTTCTGGGTGACCTTCTTCATTTTCATCATTGTTCATGTCATGTCCGTCTCCACAACATTCGGGATCAGGAGGATGGACATCCTTAATGTCCACGTAATTGTAATAGTGCTTATTCTTGACATGGTCAGTAGCTGCATGTGTGGCATCTCTGTTGGTGGACGTGGCTACTAAAGTTTGCCTTGGCTCTCGATTGGTGTCACTAGGCTGTGGTGAGACGTTCATAAAGTTTTTGAGGTCATATTGCTCTAGAAGACTTCTGGAGACTTCCTGCGGCGCTTCTTTCCTACCGTTGTTCAGTCTTGAGTAGACATTAGGTTCTTTAACATCGGCCCCGTCTTGGTTTGTTGACGTAGCTGTATTGTCTGGTTGTTCTTCTTTATTGTTCGGCTTTCGCCTGTTTTTCATACATATCACTAATGCAGCCAACCCACAGATTAGGACTGCAAACAGAATACAGGCTACGACCACAGCAATGGTCACTGTTGGATCTCTATGATCCGTGGGGGGCAGGGTAGACGCCAGTATTGTTTGTGTCGTGCTGTTTACAGTTACAGAAGAGATGCCAGGATCCACAGATATTGGTGTAGTGACTCCGGTGCTAATAGAAGTCGTCAGAGTTGAGTCACAGTTTCCTCGCTCTTTCTCCATGTCTCCTATAACATATGTATATGTAACCTCATGCTCATAGCCTGGCCAGGCGAGGACGACGCAGCTCGATGGACACTTAATGTCCGTTGAAATCTTCAGGTGAGAAAAACGGCAAGTGGTGTTTGCATCGCATGCATAAAACTCCACCGGTTTTCTCCTGCATGTAACTTCAAAAGAATTACCTTGTGGCATATCGCAAACAAAAACAGAATGCTTTGATTTTTCTGATCTCTCACCCTGGCCGACGTGATTAACCATGAAATTCACTGCATTTCTTTTCTCGTACATGAAGGTGCATGAAGAAAACTGACTTGAACAGAGGCACTTCAGAAAGCTGTAAGATTGAGAGAAACAAGAGGACTGAATTAGCGTAACAATAATTGTTATTCCGTCCGTTACTTTCAATGCACAGACCGCACGGGAAATACAATTCGATGCTAAACGTAATAATTTGAGGAATTTACTACTAACACAGCTACGGTCACGACCGGCTATCACTAGAGAAAGAGAGAGAGAGAGAGAGAGAGAGAGAGAGAGAGAGAGAGAGAGAGAGAGAAAGGGATAGAAAGAGACAGAGACAGAGAGAGAAAGATTGCAGTCAGTAGAGAAAATGAAAGAATGTACCACTAGAGCAAAACTCTTTAACTGTATGGATTTTTTTTTCTTTATGACTATTCGACCACCAAGCTCCTCCCCCACAGTACCCTCTCATACTCCTCCCCCACCCTCTCTTTCACTGAACTCCATCTTGTGACCAATCAGAAACGTAACTTCTTCTCCCTCCTTCCCATTCCAGGTCTCCATGTCATGTAACACTATGCTTTAATTGCAGTCTGCGTACACACGCTTATTCCAGGTCTCCATGTCATGTAACACTATGCTTTACTTGCAGTCTACGTACACACGCTTCCCCGTTTAACCCGTTCAACCTCGAGCTCCCCTACCCCACTCTAGTTTCGTCTACATCCATTTATCAATATTTTCACATTCCCTATCAGATATATTTCTGATGCTACTTGTTTTGGAATGTTTTCATGTTTTCGAAACTGATGAAACGATGTTCTTTTATTCTAAAATTACTACTACTACTGCTACTACCATTACTACTACTAAAAATACTATTATCACTACTGCTACTACAATTACTACTTCTACTACTACTTTGATTCGGGAATGTTGGGGAATTAAGGGAAACTACTAAGTTTATGTGATGCTTTGATCGGTAGATGCTAAATGTAGTACGTAGATGTAGCGACGGATGTCGCAGATTTTATGATCTCGATCGGATGAGGTCTTAGTTGGGGAAACGGATTGTTCCGTTCGACGGAGTGAATTCTCCTCGGTCGGCATTGACCCTTGTTCTAGAGAAGTTTGATGACGAACTGGGAAGCCAGGAAAATCTTTGAATGGGGACCTTGCTGACTGAGTTTGTACTATAAATGTAGAGCTCGGAAAGACTCGTTGTCAGCACCTTTTTGGAGTATCTGGAGGTCTCGTCGTCCATAGGTATTATTTGGAATTACTGAGACAGTGAGAAGCTCTTGTGATCATTCCTTGTGGAATTTTATTGAAGTATTGTGCAAACTACTACTACTACTACTACTACTACTACTACTACTACTACTACTACTACTACTACTACTACTACTACTACTACTACTACTACTACTACTACTACTACTACTACTACTACTACTACTACTACTACTACTACTACTACTACTACTACTACTACTACCACTACTACTACTACTACTACTACTACTACTACTACTACTACTACTACTACTACTACTACTACTACTACTACTACTACCACTACTACCACTACTACTACTACTACTACTACTACTACTACTACTACTACTACTACTACTACTACTAATACTACTACTACTACTAGTTGTGTTGGATTATCACGTAATTACTACTACTGAATACTACTACTACTACTACTACTACTAGTTGGCTGACTATTACTACTGTTACTACTACTGAGGCACTTTGTTTTGGCCTCTTCTAGACGTTAATTATTCTGACCATTTTGTTAGTAACTTTATTCCGTACTTGATTTTGGATCTTCAAAGTATTTTGTTCTTTGAGAATTCATTCTATTCATTCCTATTTGAAAATTGGTTTAACAAACTTATTATAGGTGTTGGTAACTTTAACTTCTTGCTGTGTTCTTTCTTTCTTGAGTGTAGCCATTTTTGTCTCGACATCCACTCGTACCGGTATTAATCAGGGAACAGTGGCCATTACTACTCCACTGATACTCAAGGACTCGTGAGTGTGAACTCTGAAGTATTGCACGGCTGCTAGGCACGCTACCATAACAAGTTAGGGCCTACAATTACTTGGAGTAGGAAGAAGCACTGAGCTTCTATAGATAACTAGACTAGTGGGTCCTATTGTCGTAAGAATTAAGTAAGGAACCACCAAGCTAGTTACATATATATATATACATATATGTGTATACATATATATAATTATATATATATATATTTATATATATATATATATATAATATAATGAAAATATAATTATGAAGAAGGTTGTTTATAGAAAGATCTACCAGAAAGAGAAAAAAAATAATAATAAAAAAAGAAATAATGCAGAAGTATACACATAATATATATATATATATATATATATATATATATATATATATCAAATATGTAAAAAAAAGAGTCACAGAAAGAACAAAAACAGAAAACAATTTATTTTATAAGGGTTAAAAACAATATTAAAAAAATATTGTATCAAAAATTGCCTTAAAAAGTATTTATAAAATAAGTAAATAAAAAAAAAACAAAAACAAAAACAAAAACAAAAAAAAACACCCAAAAAGATAAGTATGCAGAAGAGTTAAGAATTTAGTGAAAATAAAATTGAACGATAGTGACAGTTAGAGAATTGAGTACAAGAAAAAGAGAGAGATAGATAGAAAAAGAGAGAGAGAAAGAGAGAGAGAGAGAGAGAGAGAGAGAGAGAGAGAGAGAGAGAGAGAGAGAGAGAGAGAGAGAGAGAGAGAGAGAGAGAGAGAGAGAGAGAGAGAGAAAGAAAGAGAGAGAGAGAGAGAGAGAGAGAGAGAGAGAGAGAGAGAGAGAGAGAGAGAGAGAGAGAGAGAGAGAGAGAGAGAGAGAGAGAGAGAGTAAGAGGAAGTTGTGGAGGTGAGTGGCGGAATTGAAAATCAAGGCCAATAGCTTAAAAAAATGTGTAGACCAAATTTCCCTGAAAAAAAAATGTTTACATTAACTAAATAATTCAATAACAATAGGTAGGAATATGTTAGGAAGAAAGTAAATAAGTAAATTTAGAAGACTTATATTGAAGACAAAGGTTAGCTTCGCACTTCATGAACGCACCTCTTTCTATCTGAATTGTAAAAGTCAATTTTAAAGTCCTCTAAGAAAGACATTCTGAGTGTACAACATTCCTCCTTATTTTTTATCCCCTGAGCATGAAGTGCCAATGTTGATACCAATATCAGAAGAGTTCTCGTTGCTCTTTCAGAGTGATCCATCTTTGTAAAGGTTTGGAGTTCTTTCTCTATAAAAATAGAAAGAGGCAAATTGGGTATTTTTATATTGCTGTTTCGAACATAAAATTTGAACAGATAAACATTGTTATATTTAAAAAGAAAATATAGTAAAACATTATTTTGTTTAAACGGATTATTAAAACCGTCACCAACATAAAGAGTAAATATTTTATCTGCAATTTGAGAAATTTGGAACGAGAGTTTTACACCGTATAATATACACATGAAGCAACTTTAAAGAAGCATTGCACCTTGAAGGTGAAGGTACATAACTTACTCGTATGAACCCACCATCAGTTTATAGCATATTGTTTGAAAAATCAACAAAAACCGACGTGATTATTTTTGGAATCCAACTTCCGCACAGCAGACACACATAGACATGTTAGGTAAATTCACAGTCCTATATCACCAACAGTTTTACTTTGTTTAAAAATTGATTAACTTCCTGGTTGTTTTTTGTTTATTTGTTAATAGTTTTTTTCCGTTTGAACTGAGGAAACTGCATTTTCAAAGATGTCAATAATTCATTCCTCGCAAAAGCTTAAACTATTGGGAAAAAGTATATATTTTTACATTATTAATCAAAGAGAAAAAAACATTTTTTTTTTAATATTTAAAGGACCTTTAAAAGCTTCTATGTTGAAGATAGTAACTCACTTCTAACTAGGCAGGTAGCTCCTGGTAAAATTACCTCATCGATCTAAAAAGATTTAGATCTGTGGGTTTTTCTTCTTTAAAAGATCTTACTTTTTTTAAAACGAATTAATGATATTGCAAGGAGCGTAAACTTATTAGGAAGAAATATTTCACCGCCCACAACCTACCTGGTCTCTACACAGAATGCGTTTCTAGAATGATCTCTGAACGGTTCAAACAAACAAAAACGACGCAAAAGCACATACACATGACTTACTCATGCTCTTTCACATCTGAAAAAGCTAAGTGATGGCTGTGTTGGCAGTGGGTTGACAGTGGATTGTCACTGCAACAACCCTGAAGTGGGTCTTGGGACACAACGGGTTTCTCAAGTGAGCTGTGCGGTTTTGTTTTTGTTTTTTTTACCTACTCTTAGTATATTGTGTTTATTAGCCTGTCTTTACTGTCTGTCTGTCTGTCTATCTGTCTATTTTCTTAAATGTCTGTATTATCACAAGTTTGTTTTATTCTCCCAATTAACCTCTGTGTACCTGTCTCACTCTCTCTTTATCTTTTTTCTTGTCTTCTCTGAATCTGCAGAGTTTCATAACCAAGTCTATAATTCTCTCCTACTCTTTCTCACCTCTTAACTTGTTTCAAGTGTCTGCTTGTTTGTCTAGACATAATGTCTCTTGAATTATCTCTTTCTGCTTGTCTGTCTTGCTTTCTTTGTATCGCTCACTGTTTATCCTTACCTATGTGGTTGTTTCCTTTTTTATGTCTTCCACTCCTCTCACTGTCTCCATTAATCTCTCTCTCTCTCTCTCTCTCTCTCTCTCTCTCTCTCTCTCTCTCTCTCTCTCTCTCTCTCTCTCTCTCTCTCTCTCTCTCTCTCTCTCTCTCTCTCTCTCTCTCTCTCTCTCTCTTTCTATTCCTCTCCCCACCCTGTCTCTTTCTTTGTCTCACTACCCCTTTATTTATGTACCTGGCAGATCAACAATCGCTCTAAATAAAAACCACCCATTATTTACTTTTATACGTATTTTTATAGCTATATACTTGTTTGAATTTTTGTATCAGCCAATATAATCTTGAAATCTAGTCATCTTTCTTCTCCATTCTCTATCTGTCTATTGTCTATGTCTGTGTTTATATATTGAACTTTACAAGAAGGAAAGAATTGTTGAACATAAATAGATACTATAAATCTACATTATTCTACGGCTAACTATTGTGCTCTAAAGCAACAAACACAATGGCATAACCAGTACATGACATGTTAATTTTGAGAAAACATCTGAACGCACGTAGTTTCAAGTGGAATCAATGCGTTATCTTATGGTTTCGTTACTGATAAGGGGCAATGCGCTACAGTTTGTTTTGTTTGGAAGGATCATAAAAACAGCATTCTTCACGAGTCCACTTTTGAGAAAATCCCAAAACAGGAAAAAAAAATTCGCTTATTTTTTTCACTCCGCTTCAAGAAAAAATTACGGTGAGAAGGAAAAATAGAACATAATTATGAAGTCATTTATTTCGCCTTATTTATTTTAAATCGTGTGTGTTGTGTGAGAGGAGGGTAACGGTGGAGAGGGTGTAAAAACCATCCAAATTAAACCACGGTGCTTTGGTTTATAATATACACATTTGTTATTGTTGAGCACGATTACAAGTTGGCGGTCATAACAACAACATGCCGTAGCTTGTCCACACCGTTCTCAGAGCAAAAAATGAAAGTCATCTACAGACGTTACTGAATACCACCTTGAAAAAAAGAGAAAATAGGACTTAGCTTGAACCATCGCTATAAACCTTAACATAAAGAAACAATACTGAAACTATCAATGAGTGCACTCGATCTAGCTGCAACTACGATGTGATACATGTATACTTCACTACTCGCTCCTGGTAAAGAACAGTGGAACTAGTAGTAGAGTGACTCACAGTTAAAAGTAGGTCAACGGGTTTAGCACAGTGCACCATGGGATGTTTTAGTCTGAGTCAAACAACGCTATCACGTGACTTTCTAGCAGATTACAGTACTTACTGCATTTGGAAGTGGATGAGTAGCCTTACAAGTGGAAAGATGAACGGAAAGAGAGCGAGAGTAAAGATGTGGGATCTAGTAGATCTAGATCTAGGAAGAGAACTTAATTGAGGCAAGAGCATCGACCTTCTTGTGAACTGCGAGGATAGAAAGAGGTGGAAGGACATGGTCGCTAACGCCTGCCTGCACGGCACCTCCGCATATTATGAGTAAAGAATATTCTAGGAAAACTGTTTTAGCTCAAAATACTTTTTGGAACCAAACTATCTTGACATAAATGAACATAATTTTTTCCTCCTGGTATTCTTGATACACAGCGTTATGTTTGCGCATCTGGAAATTCCGTGACGTTCCAGGGTAACCGGGCTGTGAGGTGGCCACCAGGATCTGACATTGTTCAGACTGGTTTGCTCTCCACTCAGGACTCATCAATTGTTACGTCAGCATGCCTGACATCTGATGAATGCTGTACTCAAGATAAACTGGTGGTGCAGGAAGTTAATGACACTTCATAACATTAATTAATAGCAATGGAAGTAAGAGAGAGAGAGAGAGAGAGAGAGAGAGAGAGAGAGAGAGAGAGAGAGAGAGAGAGAGAGAGAGAGAGAGAGAGAGAGAGAGAGAGAGAGAGAGAGAGAGAGAGAGAGAGAGAGAGAGGGGGGGGGACATGAAAAACGATAGCTAGTCATAATTTTTTAGTGTCACTGTGCAATTGAATATGACAGCTGCTAACACAAATTCTGTACCGGTTTACAAGGCCATACTGATACGGAAAAAAAAGTTTACATGGCAAGCAACTTGAACAACCTCTCTTGATGTTTTTAAACAATTCCTTCCCGGTTTCTCGTGTGTTATTATTTTTTTTGATAAGCTATGTAGGGTCCATATAACGATGGGGCTTTTTTCTTTGTTCTTGTTGTGAGGTGTAGTGTCTCGGATTGTTGATGTCAAGTCACCTCGCTCCGATATCGCACCGTAGTCGATTGTTATTCTCCGCTTCTCACAACCTTGGCGTTTTGCTACGAGGAACTGTGAACAGTGTGGAGTAATCTGAAGGTAGAAGTAGTACACGTTTTAAAAATAACTTTTGCGGTTTGCAGTTTAATGTTTTGATCACTTTTCACATATTTGGAGAAGGAAATTAAAAGGTAAATTTTTTTTCGTTACTTGAGTTATGGTCTTCTTAGACAAGCACGAATATTGTAAACCATGTAAGTTTGAGAGTACAGTGATGCCAATTGTTTCAGTAAAGATAATAAATATATATATATATATATATATATAAGGACCAATGATAATATGTGGCTTCCAATTTTACCAGACAATGCTAGCTTTGGTTTGAAACCTAAGTAATAAAGACTAAATCTTTTATACAATTTATATATCTAAAGCGAAAGTAGATTCGAAACCAAACGTCTTCAATACGCAGTATAAGCGTTCCGTCTCCCCTCCGACCCCCTACCAATGTAATCCTCTGTAATAATTACGAACAAATTATTTGTTTATCCGGGAAAGATAAAAGAAAGTCCACGCCTATATACGTCATATCCACTTGCATTTTACATCCTTAATTTCTTTCCCATTGGCTTCATATAAATTTGTTAAGTGCGCAGGAAAATTAAGTGCGCAGACGATTTTCTGAAGGTATAAGAGGAGACTGCACGGACAAAGGATTATTCATATTCCAGAAAGCTCGCGCAGAGGCCTGGCGTTTATCTCTTCAACTGCAGCTTCATTCCAAGCATCCCAAGAAAAGCTTGATATCAGAATGTTGAGCTTTCTGGTCCTCATGCTCGCCTTGAGCATACCCCCAGGGGGGAGAGGTAAGTTCACAAACAAATTCTGTTCAAAAGTTGCTATACGTTGATATTATAATGGTGTATAACATCGATGCAGTGTACTGTATTTAAAACGGATTTAAAAGAGTAGATTCACCGGAGCAATAAAAATTAAGCTACAATATTGAGCTTAGGTTTAAGGTAGTTCTCGGCAGCGGTTAAAAAAAAAAAAAAGCGTAGAGTAAAGAAAAATGTGTGCCTTTGTGGGGTTCGAACCTGTGGCTTATAGTTGCGCACACACCGTTATGGTTTGGTTCTTAGAGAGCATGTTTAAACCAAATGGCCACAAATGAATGTAGAAAATAGAAAGAACTTAAGGTATAGATAATGCTCAGCAAGTGTTTAAATAGCGCGTACCAAATCGTCAGTCGTCAGGCTCTCTTTTTACTAATCGTGTAGAAGGCGTAAGGTATATCTAACCACAAACTAGCATTTCCTATAGTTTGAGCTCTAATGACTCTTATATTGAAACGATAAAGCTTTCTCTGATTGACCAGTCGTGGTAAAATTCACATTAATTCTAGTAGTAGCAGCAGCAGCAGCAGCAGTAGTAGTAGTAGTAGTAGTAGTAGTAGTAGTAGTAGTAGTAGTAGTAGCAGCAGCAGCAGCAGTAGTAGTAGTAGTAGTAGTAGTAGCAGCAGCAGCAGCAGCAGCAGCAGCAGTAGTAGTAGTAGTAGTAGTAGTAGTAGTAGTAGTAGTAGTAGTAGCAGCAGCAGCAGCAGCAGCAGCAGCAGTAGTAGTAGTAGAAATTGTAGTAGTAGTAGTAGTAGTAGCAGCAGCAGTAGTAGCAGAAGTACTAGCAGCAGTAGTATTAGTAGTAGTAGTAGTAGTAGCAGTAGTAGCAGCAGTAGTAGTAGTAGTAGTAGTAGTAGTAGTAGTAGCAGCAGCAGCAGCAGCAGCAGCAGCAGCAGCAGTAGTAGTAGTAGTAGTAGTAGTAGTAGTAGTAGTAGTAGTAGTAGTAGTAGTAGTAGTAGTAGCAGTAGAAATATATTTGAAGATCTAGATGTTTAAGCTATAAAGAGTTTAACTATTGTGAACACATTGACCCTGCAGGTCTGGAGATGAGTCTCCAGTTGGACGCGAAAACTCCCGTCTGGGGAGTCTTGATGTGTAAGCAGAGCAACACGTCAACAGGTTTTGCCGGCACAATCTCTAAGATGAGCGTCTTCAAAACCGTGAACCCTGGACACAACGACGGCAAGGAAAGTGGCGATATTCTAGCGACCTTGACCTCAGAGAACCCCAGTGTATTGCGTATGTCTGATGAACTGAAGGTTGAAGGTCACTTGGAGGCCAGCGAGGCGACACTGAGAGTAGAGATGTTCAGTGAAGAAGATTGTCTCGCCCAGTTTACCTGTCAGGTCCGCACAGTAGATTCTGACGGAAGGGAACTCGTGCACACAAACAGTCTACAGCAAGATGGGAAGAAGCTTGGAAGCCGCCCAGTAAGTGGAGCGGTGAAGTTAGGAGAAACTCTACAAGTCCCTCTCCTTCTGCAGCAGCTAGACACAAAACTTGCTATGTTGGGGAATTCTCTGGAAGGGAAATTATCAGCTTTAGAGAACCGTTTTGAAGATAAGATTCTGTCACTGCACGATGACGTACAATCTCTTAAATCTGAACTCGAGAGCAAAATAGAAACGCGTGTTGTGGATAAGCTATATAAATTAGGCAACAAGCTTTCAACTTCGCAAGCCAGTCCAAAAATGCTGCCGTCATCCGTGCCAGCAGATTTGAGCGAGCTCATAACTTTAGAACAGGAGAATCAGAACCGACTCGGCAATCTGTCTGAGAAGGTTAACGACATTCTCACCAACTCCCAGACTTTCTACCAGCATATTGGCAGCGATATTAAGAGACTTGACATGACAGCCCAAAGCAAATCAGCCGAAACACTGTCATCTGTCCGAGACATCTTCTCCGGCGTGAACGCAACCATTCAGTCAACTTTACAATCAAACTTGGAAGAGTTTTTCTCGCCGACAGAGTGCAAGAAAGGGATGGCCTCCCTGAAAACACCGAGTCATTTCCCTTACCCTGTGGTCCGCCCGAGTGGAACAGTTGGCTTGACCAGTCCCTACCTCTGCGACACTCTCACAGCCGGCGGTGGCTGGATCGTCATACAGCGCCGGACCTCCGGGGACGTGGACTTCTATCGGGACTGGAACTCGTACATGACAGGATTCGGCTCTTTGTCTGCCGACTTTTGGCTCGGCAATGAAAATATTTACCTCCTTAGCAGCAGCGGCAAATACGAGCTGAGAATTGAGATGAGGTAATAATTTTTTATATTTTGTACCCTCCCTTCTTTTCGTGGCTTCTTCCTCATTCTTGTTCTTCTTTATCTCAGACTATTCTGCTCCTATCCCTCTTTATCATCATCATCCTTATATTCTTCTTCTTCTTCTTCTTCTTCTTCTTCTTCTTCTTCTTCTTCTTCTTCTTCTTCTTCTTCTTCTTCTTCTTCTTCTTCTTCTTCTTTTTCTTCTTTTTTCCTTCTCGTTCTTCTTCTGTTTTACTTCGTTATTTCTCTGTCTTTTTTTCTTTTCTTTTTTTTTTTTAAATTTTGCTTCTAGCTCTTTCTACCAACATTTGGGAAATGTAAATGAGCTTTTGGATTGTCTCTTCAATTTCAAGTCCCATTCAAGTTAATAAAAAAAAGATCACTAAAACATATTGTTTATCTTACGACATACAGCCCCTAAGATTCATATTTTCCCCTTGTCTTCCTAAAAATACCCATAACACCCTTAAGATGCATTGGTTTAAAAGAACAAAAAGATGTAATGCTTTTCGCTTCAAGGAAATAACCCTAATTCATCTATTACAACATTCATTTGAAACAGGTACAAGGGTGAGTCAAGGTTTGCCCAATACAGCGCGTTTTCCGTGGACTCTGAGAAGGAAGGTTACGCTCTACACTTGGGAGAGTACAGTGGTACAGCAGGAGACTCGCTCAGTGGGCACTCCGGGAAAAAGTTCTCCACGTATGACCTCGTTGGCGGAGGCTGCGCGAAGACTTTCACTGGGGCCTGGTGGTACACCAACTGTCATAGCGTCAACCTGAACGGGCAGTGGGGAGCTCTGAACAACAAAGGCCCCAGATGGGCCCTGTTTACTGGCACGGAACCCGTGTCGTTTTCCGAGATGAAAATCAGAAGGGTTTAAACCTTACTCAAACAGATACAGTTTTTGGACTAAAAAAAAAACAAAAAACAAAAACAAAAAAAATAAGTTGTTGGCTTTGTAAATACCTTATCATTATATTGAGAAGGTGTTTGTGTATTTTTAACTAGAGACGCTTTAAATGAAAAATTCAATTCTTTTCAACCTTCGAGTGAATTATGTAAATAATCATATTTTTTGTTTTTATACCTTGTCGTAGTTTTCCCTCACATAAGATTTGATCTGAAAAGTCGCTGTTTATTGCGATCTTCTTTATATACTTACTTCCGCTAAAATTATTTTGATTTTTTTTTCGTAAAATGCGTGTTCTCTAATGTCATACGGTTTCTGCACTCATTTTACACAAGATTTTGCTCTTATTCAACTTTGATAAAATCCCCGTTGCTTGCAATAACATTGTAACTTAGCTGCCACAGCAAGAACCAGATAGAGGATTTTAGTTTGACTTTCATTTAAGTTTGCTAAACAAACATAGGAGTTGGTTTTCTTTACAAGAGTTTTAAGCTAAGACATTTTTATGGATCTTTAAGGTAAGACGTGTGTAATCTACCGCAAATAAGAAAAAAATGATTACAAATTTCTTTTTCGACGCAAAGAAACCTGACCATTGCAGATAAATATATTTTCTCTAATTATCTGGTCATTACATTGTTTTTATGATAGGTTTGAGATAGGTCTGTACTGTCTTCAATTCATTTCGTTTCTCCCAACGGTGTTAATATATTACTTTAACTATAAGGCAATCACAACTATGTGCTCACTTTCTGCTCCTACCTGAAAACAAAAGAGCTCAACTCCACTGCTCACGCAGAAAAATATTTCTGTGTACATGGAAGTCTAACGACTAAGAAAAATCAAACGAGCTCAACTCCACTGCTCACGCAGAAAAATATTTCTGTGTACATGGAAGTCTAACGACTAAGAAAAATCAAAAGAGCTCAACTCCACTGCTCACGCAGAAAAATATTTCTGTGTACATGGAAGTCTAACGACTAAGAAAAATCAAACGAGCTCAACTCCACTGCTCACGCAGAAAAATATTTCTGTGTACATGGAAGTCTAACGACTAAGAAAAATCAAACGAGCTCAACTCCACTGCTCACGCAGAAAAATATTTCTGTGTACATGGAAGTCTAACGACTAAGAAAAATCAAACGAGCTCAACTCCACTGCTCACGCAGAAAAATATTTCTGTGTACATGGAAGTCTAACGACTAAGAAAAATCAAACGAGCTCAACTCCACTGCTCACGCGGAAAAATATTTCTGTGTACATGGAAGTCTAACGACTAAGAAAAATCAAAAGAGCTCAACTCCACTGCTCACGCACAAAAATATTTCTGTGTACATGGAAGTCTAACGACTAAGAAAAATCAAAAGAGCTCAACTCCACTGCTCACGCAGAAAAATATTTCTGTGTACATGGAAGTCTAACGACTAAGAAAAATCAAACGAGCTCAACTCCACTGCTCACGCAGAAAAATATTTCTGTGTACATGGAAGTCTAACGACTAAGAAAAATCAAACGAGCTCAACTCCACTGCTCACGCAGAAAAATATTTCTGTGTACATGGAAGATCTAACGACTAAGAAAAATCAAACGAGCTCAACTCCACTGCTCACGCAGAAAAATATTTCTGTGTACATGGAAGTCTAACGACTAAGAAAAATCAAACGAGCTCAACTCCACTGCTCACGCAGAAAAATATTTCTGTGTACATGGAAGTCTAACGACTAAGAAAAATCTAACGAGCTCAACTCCACTGCTCACGCAGAAAAATATTTCTGTGTACATGGAAGTCTAACGACTAAGAAAAATCAAACGAGCTCAACGAAAAGAACAAAAACAACCAGTGTAAATAGGTCTATTATTACTTTGAAACGTTATGGTGTAGATCTATTATACAAAGTTTGATACTAATTGTATAAAATACTTTTTTATTCTCCTCAACGAGATTTTTCACTTTTCCTCAAATCTTTATAGGTGTTATTAATGTAACTTAAACAATAATGGCACTTTATTGAATTTATTTGTCTGTGTATGTATGACAAAGGGACGCAAACGTTTTCTCAGATTAAAAAAAAATAAAATGATACAATAAAAAAATGCCTAGATTGTTTTGGTTGTTTTTTTTCATAATGAGATATTTAAGGATATTGCTGATTGTCAGATTGATAGAATATATCAGACTCTCTATGTTCACCATTTAGCTTGTGACATCTCTTTTTGCAGTTCGGTCCACAGCCTTTTCTAGCCACTACCCAGAGCTAGTGGTTGTTTCAAGTGAAAGAATAAAATGACAAAAAAAAATATTTTTATTTCGATTAGTGCTTGTTTATTGAGACCTTCATTTTCGCAATCAATTTTTCTCTCTCTCTGTTTTCAGCTTCATCAAGATATTACAATTCCATATGTTTGTGGTCGTTCAAACTATCAGTCCATAATTATGATGAAAGAGCTTGTTTCTTTAAACGAGGCCGTAGATATCTGTAATGGTCCTAACTTCGCTGTTGTCGTCCCGCGGCCATGAAGATCTAAACTATACAAGACGACAGAAAGTGATAAAGATTAGTAGAAAATTTTGTCAAATCCATATTGGGTTTGTGTGCTGCCACATAGTGAATTAAAAGAAAATTTAGAATAAATAATATTTATCTCACATACACATGTGCTAATAATATTCGCATTCTGTTCAAATGCAAATCATTATCATCATTACCGGCAGCTGAAGAAACATAATAATTCTCATTGCCATAAACTTCACAATCATCGTAACGAGCTTAAGAAATTATTAGCCCTGAGGCTATTGAAAACGAGCATGTAATTATCTTCAGTTTTCTTCATTGTCAGTTATACACTATCTACAGTCATGTGGATGAGTTTGGCGCCTCACCCTTTCAACTCTTCTCTGATTATACACTATCTACAGTCATGTGGATGAGTTTGGCGCCTCACCCTTTCAACCCTTGTCTGGTTATACACTATCTACAGTCATGTGGATGAGTTTGGCGCCTCACCCTTTCAACTCTTCTCTGGTTATACACTATCTACAGTCATGTGGATGAGTTTGGTGCCTGACCCTTTCGACCCTTCTCTGGTTATACACTATCTATAGTCATGTGGATGAGTGTGGCGCCTCACCCTTTCGACCCTTCTCTGGTTATACACTATCTATAGTCATGTGGATGAGTGTGGCGCCTCACCCTTTCGACCCTTCTCTGGTTATACACTATCTACAGTCATGTGGATGAGTTTGGTGCCTCACCCTTTCGACCCTTCTCTGGTTATACACTATCTACAGTCATGTGGATGAGTGTGGCGCCTCACCCTTTCGACCCTTCTCTGGTTATACACTATCTACAGTCATGTGGATGAGTTTGGTGCCTGACCCTTTCGACCCTTCTTTGGTTATACACTATCTATAGTCATGTGGATGAGTGTGGCGCCTCACCCTTTCGACCCTTCTCTGGTTATACACTATCTATAGTCATGTGGATGAGTTTGGTGCCTGACCCTTTCGACCCTTCTCTGGTTATACACTATCTACAGTCATGTGGATGAGTTTGGTGCCTGACCCTTTCGACCCTTCTCTGGTTATACACTATCTACAGTCATGTGGATGAGTGTGGCGCCTCACCCTTTCGACCCTTCTCTGGTTATACACTATCTACAGTCATGTGGATGAGTATGGTGCCTCACCCTTTCAACCCTTCTCTGGTTATACACTATCTATAGTCATGTGGATGAGTGTGGCGCCTCACCCTTTCGACCCTTCTCTGGTTATACACTATCTACAGTCATGTGGATGAGTTTGGTGCCTGACCCTTTCGACCCTTCTCTGGTTATACACTATCTATAGTCATGTGGATGAGTGTGGCGCCTCACCCTTTCGACCCTTCTCTGGTTATACACTATCTACAGTCATGTGGATGAGTTTGGTGCCTGACCCTTTCGACCCTTCTCTGGTTATACACTATCTACAGTCATGTGGATGAGTTTGGTGCCTGACCCTTTCGACCCTTCTCTGGTTATACACTATCTACAGTCATGTGGATGAGTGTGGCGCCTCACCCTTTCGACCCTTCTCTGGTTATACACTATCTACAGTCATGTGGATGAGTATGGTGCCTCACCCTTTCAACCCTTCTCTGGTTATACACTATCTATAGTCATGTGGATGAGTTTGGCGCCTCACCCTTTCAACCCTTCCCTGGTTTGCGCACTAAACGGATTTCACCCGCCACCTTCACAAATTTGTACAAAGCCTTCAAGATGATCAGGATCTAACTGCAACATCGCAATTCGTGATGATATTAAATACAGCAGCTCTAGGAATGCGACATATTATTATGGTTTCGACACCCACAACCATAAAGAAAATATCTTGTTCTTTCTTTCCTCTTTAACTTGTAATTGTTTGCTTTTCCTTAGACTATTACGAAGATTAAATTTAAATTCCTCATAAATTATCAAAAAAAATGTAGATCAAATCTTGTAAATTCCTTAAAAAAAATACACTATAAATCATAATTTGTGCTAAAAATGTCAACAAAATGTTACACAAACGTAAGGGGAGGGAATTTACCTCACTCTCTTAGCATCTAACCCTGCTTGGTGTTACCTTTCTTGACAGATTCTGATTCTGGAATTAGTTTGAAATATTTTTAGTCGTTATTTGAATTAGACAAACATGTGATAAGGTGCGACAAGCCTTTAGATTGAATGTAGATTAATTTAAAAAAAGAAAACAAAACAAAAACCATAAACAAAAAACAGCCAAAAAATAGGAATAAAACTATACAGAGACCTATGTTTCTTAGAAAAAAAAAGTCTGAGCAGTAGTTGAAAACAATACAGCATAGATTATTTAAAACCACCTTTTTGTAAACCCGTATGTTCATAATTGTCGATAATTTGAAATCAATGTATTGTCCCACTAATTTCTAAAACATGCTGAACGGAAAACGGAACCAGAACATTTACTATTGGTGGCAAAAGTTAGTGACGACAGATCAAAAATATAAAATAATGGAAAGCATCAAGAAGCATACTGGTAAAGAGATCTATAGAGTTGAGCTCCCTTAACAATCAAATAAGATTCGACCCTGCATGAAGTGACTATATTACTAAAGATTTTTTTTTATCAATAATATCATCCCTTTCTAGAAGGATGGATAGAAGGATTTTCTTGGAGTCTGGGTTATAGATAACTTTCTTTACATTTTCTGGTAAGAATAGTAAGAAAGAAGCAAACGAATATAATTATTCGCATAAATCGATTTGGAAAATTCTTCCCCTCCCCCTCCACCTGATTATTTTCTTTCTCCTAAACTGGCGTTTTGCTGAAATAAAAAAAAACAGATCAGGATTTGCTTAACTGGATTAAACATTAACCGAGGGAAACCCAGTACAGACCAATGAAGATAGATCGTCACACTCTATAAAATATTAGCGCGTGTTAAATTTATTTTGGGACATGTAAAAAAATGTTTTCTCTGTCAATATTTTTTTATGTTTTAGGGATTTTAATAGGAGAATGGCGAGTAACCTTCTTAATTTGAAAAATTTTAAAAATGAAAGCTGCTGACTGTACCAGAGTAAAGTATTCGCGGATTAAGTTTTGCTGTATATTGCCGGATGTTATACAGAAACTCTATAAGTGTGGTAATTCGCTAATTGTTCCTGCTTTCTTTTTCTTTCTTTTTTTTTTAAGAAATAAGGGCGGACGTTCTATTCCCACAACCATTTGCACTCCGAAATAACTTATACGACAAATTAAAACAATTCAGATGCAAAAGGTTGAAACTTACAAAAAATTGACAGAGAAAACTCATGAAAGAATGATTGGATTTTTTCATTTTATTAAAGAAATGGATGGTACATAGTTACTTGATTTGTCGTCCTTTTTGTCGTCTTCCTTGTCGTCTTCCTTATCGTCTTCATCAGCTTTAATTTTTGGGCTTGGGCCTGATAGAAAAAGAAAAAAAAAATATTAGACATCATACAAAATGTGCCGAGTTCCGTGTGTATTCTGTTAGAAATAAAAAAAAATATAATTAGACATCATACAAAATGTGTCGAGTTCCGTGTGTATTCTGTTAGAAATAAAAAAAATATAATTAGACATTATAACAAAATGTGCCGAGTTCTGTGTGTATTCTGTTAGAAATAAAAAAATATAATTAGACATCATACAAAATGTGTCGAGTTCTGAGTGTTTTCTGTTAGAAATAAAAAAAATATAATTAGACATCATACAAAATGTGTCGAGTTCCGTGTGTATTCTGTTAGAAATAAAAAAATATAATTAGACATCATACAAAATGTGTCGAGTTCCGTGTGTATTCTGTTAGAAATAAAAAAATATAATTAGACATCATGCAAAATGTGTCGAGTTCTGTGTGTATTCTGTTAGAAATAAAAAAAAATATAATTAGACATCATACAAAATGTATCGAGGTCCGTGTGTATTCTGTTAGAAATAAAAGAATAAACCTAACGTTTTCGAATTGATAATAAAAAAAAAACAAGAATAGAATTAATCCTAAAAAGTGGATGCAAATTGTCTTGCAACAATCATGATTTATCCTGAGAAACGAAGAAATAATTGGAAAACATAAATCCATTCTTTTGTTCTTATCCAATGTTATATGAGCTACCAAGCAATGATCACTTCTAAAAAGTAGAAAGTTGCATTTTTTTTAAAGAAAAACAAGTAAATAAAACCTCAAGATTAACCAATTATTTGATTGATCAGTTCCAATGGGATCAAAATTTTGAGATATTATATATTTATGAAATGTATGTAATTATGATAAAAGGTTAAGTTTTAAAATTATCATGTCGAATTGCGGATAAAGGGAATACCAAGTAAGCTCAAATACAAATATTGAGAGCCTCTTTTGACTATCATTTGGATTTGATTTCACAATAATATAATACGGCTTTTTGCGGTAAAATAGTTAAAAAAATCTTTATCGGAGGCAGAAAACTATGTAGCCAGCCTATCGTATGGAAAAATAAAACCTACATAGGATGAACAAATTGATCATGATAATTATTCTTTTCACTTACAGAGTTGCATCCATCTTAAAAGATTCAAAACCGTCCATGCATCCATTATTATTTTTTTTTTATGTCAAAAATGTCCATGACTGACTCCTCAATAAAATGAACGGGCCCAAGCTTTCACGCGCACACTTACTGGTTTTACTTGGTCCCTGTGGTTGAATTTTAAATGGAGTGACCTTGATTTTTGCTGGTATGGAATATAGGAATGCAAGCTTCAGAAAAGTATTTTTGTACGTGTACAATGCATTCAACAGCAATTTTTCTGGAATTTTTTTTTTGCACACCAGAGATATTGCGTGTGTAAGTTTGTAACACTCATGAATTAAGTATGAAACTGTTCCACTGTTTAAATAACAACAGTACATACCCTTTGGACATGCGCGCTTGGACTATGTGTCTTTTTTTATATGATTTTCACGATGAGTCAAACTTTAAACAAGATATTTATTCGGAAAAAGTAATATTCATTTTTTTTCTTTTTTTTAGCTTCATAAATGAAATTTTTACAAATTGAAAGCCTAAATTCATGCTTTAAGACAAGTTTTTAAACTGGTGCAGCTCTGAAAATATACAAACTTCTCTTGCTGTTATGGTTTTTAGATTAATTTGAATATAAGAAAAGGGTTTAATCTATAAAGAAAGAAAGAAAGAAAAAGTTGAACCTACGTACACTGTAACATGCTCGTTTTGTTCTATCAGATTCTGAGCCAGGTGGCAGAACTTACATTTTTATCAAGATTTTAAATAAATAAGTAATTTAGGTTCCAATTCTTCCAACCCATGGAATACTACAATTTCAAAAGCTCACAACACATTTATTACATTAGGTAAAACAGGATTAAAACAATTCCTTGAAATCTTCCTTCTTCTACTACAGTAATAACTATAAATATCATATTCAATTTTTAACCTTACCACTTTCACTACTTTGAAGAAACACAAGTGAACTACTACAAAAAAAAAAAAAAAAAAAACCAACTTCTTACCACACTTCTTCTCAGTAACATTGTAGTACATGCCAGATCCGCAGTTTGGTACAATGGGAATCATGTTGACTGGTTGAAAAAGAATGTTCGTATTTTTATATAATTATTACGAAAAAATTAAAGAAGTTATAAAATCTTGCGCTATGTTTCAAATATAATATATAAACATTGATGCCATTTACCGCGGTTCTGTAAAGAGGGGCCAATGGCTCAAAGGTACCATGAACAAATGCTGTTATTTTAATTGGTTTAAAAGAATCAAATTAGATGAAACAATCATATAAGGAATGAAGAAAATGAACGTTAATTTTTTCAATGGCTCTTTTTTCCCACTCTTCACCTCTATACTTTAGTATTCCCTCTTCCATCTCCTTCTCTTCCTCCTCCTCCACCTTCTGTGTATGTCTGTCTGTCCCCTTCTCTCTCTCTCTCTCTCTCTCTCTCTCTCTCTCTCTCTCTCTCTCTCTCTCTCTCTCTCTCTCTCTCTCGATCTCAATCTCTCACTCTCTATTTCTGTATGTCTTGATGTCTATGACTGAATCTTTTTTTTTTTACTTTCGCATTTGCCTTTTTCTTTTTTTCCCTGTTTCTTTCTTCTCCCCTCTGATCTATTCATCTCTCTGATTGTTTGTGAGGTTTCTTTCTGTCTCTTCTATGTGTCCCCTTTATCTAGTCTTTCTTTCCTTACGTTTACTTATGATACTAACGTTTAAATAGGGACTGCACTGGACACTGACTATGTTTCTAATACAACCAATCTGCACATTAAATCTAAGCTTTAAAACTTAATAAAAAATGCGTAACAATCGGAATTGTGATTAAGACATAGAGAAAAACGTGTGGGAGTCAATTGTGCTTTATTTATATCTCCTTATTTTTTAATATAACTTGATTAAAAAAAGCACCAGATAATTGTAAAGGAGAAAAAACTTAAGTATTCTCCTTTAGCCATTTTTAAGGTGTTTCTTTAAATCTTGGAAATTTAAGGAAACTAAAGCTCGCTCATAATAATGGAACACAATTTTTTTTTAAATTTTGTAACGCCCTTTCTAAGAAATCGTACCTAGAAATAAATAATATCGATCGAACTCTATTGATAAGCGAATTTCTTAAATAAAAAATACTCACCACACTTTTTCTGAATACCACTGTAGTACTCGCCCGGTTTACATGTTGGTGTAGACGTGAAGTTCACTGATTGGGGGGAAGACATTTCAATATTCAGAAAAATAGAAACTTCACAAATTTTCACAACAAAAATCTTATTAAACTAGATGGTTTGTAACATAGGCTTGTTTTTTTTTAAGTTGATTGTTTCCAGCAAATTTTGATAAAATAATGGTTAAGAACAATTAAAAAAAAAAGAAACGTACAAGATAGAACAATGAACAGAGAAAGTAAATAACACCTGAGGCAGTTTTCGTCTTTTTTTTTATTCTTCATCTACTTTTATCATTGTTTATCTCGCTCTCACATACCGCCTCCACCCCGCTCTCATTCTTTACATTTCCCTCTCTCTCTCTCTCTCTCTCTCTCTCTCTCTCTCTCTCTCTCTCTCTCTCTCTAAATATAAAGCAAAAACACCACACTTGGAGGATAACTTGGTAATTATAAAGGATCCAAAAGGACGCGTGTGTTTCTATAAATAGTATAATACAAGGTTTACAAAGAAATAAGCTCACAACTTTATCATTGCGGGACAAAAAAGAAAAAAGCTAAATTATTATCAATTCAAAATATATACGTTTCACTTTGTTAGCTTCGTCAGTATACTCTTTCTCTCCCCCTCTCTCCCTCTCTCTCTCTCTCACTCTCTCACTCTCTATCTATCTATCTATCTATCTCTCTATCTATCTATCTATCTCACTATTTATCTATCTATCTATCTATCTATCTATCTATTTATCTTTCACCCACTCTATCGTTCTCTCTCCCTCTCTATTACTGTATTTCTTGATGTCTATGACTGAATCTTTTTTTTTTACTTTCGCATTTGTCTGCCTTTTTCTTTTTTTCTCTTTGTTTCTTTCTTCTCCCCTCTGATCTATTCATCTCTCTGATTGTTTGTGAGGTTTCTTTCTGTCTCTTCTATTTGTCCCCTTTATCTAGTCTTTCTTTCCTTACGTTTACTTATGATACTAACGTTTAAATAGGGACTGCACTGGACACTGACTATGTTTCTAATACAACCAATCTGCACATTAAATCTAAGCTTTAAAACTTAATAAAAATGCGTAACAATCGGAATTGTGATTAAGACATAGAGAAAAACGTGTGGGAGTCAATTGTGCTTTATTTATATCTCCTTATTTTTTAATATAACTTGATTAAAAAAAGCACCAGATAATTGTAAAGGAGAAAAAACTTAAGTATTCTCCTTTAGCCATTTTTAAGGTGTTTCTTTAAATCTTGGAAATTTAAGGAAACTAAAGCTCGCTCATAATAATGGAACACAATTTTTTTTTAAACTTTGTAACGCCCTTTCTAAGAAATCGTACCTAGAAATAAATAATATCGATCGAACTCTATTGATAAGCGAATTTCTTAAATAAAAAAATACTCACCACACTTTTTGTGAATACCACTGTAGTACTCGCCCGGTTTACATGTTGGTGTAGACGTGAAGTTCACTGATTTGGGGGAAGACATTTCAATATTCAGAAAAATAGAAACTTCACAAATTTTCACAACAAAAATCTTATTAAACTAGATGGTTTGTAACATAGGCTTGTTTTTTTTTTAGAAGTTGATTGTTTCCAGCAAATTTTGATAAAATAATGGTTAAGAACAATAAAAAAAAAAGAAACGTACAAGATAGAACAATGAACAGAGAAAGTAAATAATACCTGAGGCAGTTCTCATCTTTTTTTTTTATTCTTCATCTACTTTTGTAATTGTTTATCTCGCTCTCACATACCGCCTCCACCCCGCTCTCATTCTTTATATTTCTCTTCTCTCTCTCTCTCTCTCTCTCTCTCTCTCTCTCGATCTCAATCTCTCACTCTCTATTTCTGTATGTCTTGATGTCTATGACTGAATCTTTTTTTTTTACTTTCGCATTTGCCTTTTTCTTTTTTTCCCTTTGTTTCTTTCTTCTCCCCTCTGATCTATTCATCTCTCTGATTGTTTGTGAGGTTTCTTTCTGTCTCTTCTATGTGTCCCCTTTATCTAGTCTTTCTTTCCTTACGTTTACTTATGATACTAACGTTTAAATAGGGACTGCACTGGACACTGACTATGTTTCTAATACAACCAATCTGCACATTAAATCTAAGCTTTAAAACTTAATAAAAAATGCGTAACAATCGGAATTGTGATTCAGACATAGAGAAAAACATGTGGGAGTCAATTGTGCTTTATTTATATCTCCTTATTTTTTAATATAACTTGATTAAAAAAAGCACCAGATAATTGTAAAGGAGAAAAAACTTAAGTATTCTCCTTTAGCCATTTTTAAGGTGTTTCTTTAAATCTTGGAAATTTAAGGAAACTAAAGCTCGCTCATAATAATGGAACCCAATTTTTTTTTTTATTTTGTAACGCCCTTTCTAAGAAATCGTACCTAGAAATAAATAATATCGATCGAACTCTATTGATAAGCGAATTTCTTAAATAAAAAATACTCACCACACTTTTTGTGAATACCACTGTAGTACTCGCCCGGTTTACATGTTGGTGTAGACGTGAAGTTCACTGATTTGGGGGAAGACATTTCAATATTCAGAAGAATAGAAACTTCACAAATTTTCACAACAAAAATCTTATTAAACTAGATGGTTTGTAACATAGGCTTGTTTTTTTTTAAGTTGATTGTTTCCAGCAAATTTTGATAAAATAATGGTTAAGAACAATAAAAAAAAAAGAAACGTACAAGATAGAACAATGAACAGAGAAAGTAAATAACACCTGCGGCAGTTTTCGTCTTTTTTTTTATTCTTCATCTACTTTTATCATTGTTTATCGCGCTCTCACATACCGCCTCCACCCCGCTCTCATTCTTTATATTTATCTCTCTCTCTCTCTCTCTCTCTCTCTCTCTCTCTCTCTCTCTCTCTCTCTCTCTCTCTCTCTCTCTCTCTGTGTGTGTGTCAGTCTCTCTCTAAATATAAAGCAAAAACACCACACTTGGAGGATAACTTGGTAATTATAAAGGATCCAAAAGGACGCGTGTGTTTCTATAAATAGTATAATACAAGGTTTACAAAGAAATAAGCTCACAACTTTATCATTGCGGGACAAAAAAGAAAAAAGCTAAATTATTATCAATTCAAAATATATACGTTTCACTTTGTTAGCTTCGTCAGTATACTCTTTCTCTCCCCCTCTCTCCCTCTCTCTCTCTCTCACTCTCTCTCTCTCTCTATCTATCTATCTATCTATCTATCTCTCTATCTATCTATCTCACTATTTATCTATTTATCTATCTATCTATCTATCTATCTATCTTTCACCCACTCTATCGTTCTCTCTCACTCTCTATTACTGTATTTCTTGATGTCTATGACTGAATCTTTTTTTTTTACTTTCGCATTTGCCTTTTTCTTTTTTTCTCTTTGTTTCTTTCTTCTCCCCTCTGATCTATTCATCTCTCTGATTGTTTGTGAGGTTTCTTTCTGTCTCTTCTATTTGTCCCCTTTATCTAGTCTTTCTTTCCTTACGTTTACTTATGATACTAACGTTTAAATAGGGACTGCACTGGACACTGACTATGTTTCTAATACAACCAATCTGCACATTAAATCTAAGCTTTAAAACTTAATAAAAAATGCGTAACAATCGGAATTGTGATTAAGACATAGAGAAAAACGTGTGGGAGTCAATTGTGCTTTATTTATATCTCCTTATTTTTTAATATAACTTGATTAAAAAAAGCACCAGATAATTGTAAAGGAGAAAAAACTTAAGTATTCTCCTTTAGCCATTTTTAAGGTGTTTCTTTAAATCTTGGAAATTTAAGGAAACTAAAGCTCGCTCATAATAATGGAACACAATTTTTTTTTTTTTTTTGTAACGCCCTTTCTAAGAAATCGTACCTAGAAATAAATAATATCGATCAAACTCTATTGATAAGCGAATTTCTTAAATAAAAAAATACTCACCACACTTTTTGTGAATACCACTGTAGTACTCGCCCGGTTTACATGTTGGTGTAGACGTGAAGTTCACTGATTTGGGGGAAGACATTTCAATATTCAGAAGAATAGAAACTTCACAAATTTTCACAACAAAAATCTTATTAAACTAGATGGTTTGTAACATAGGCTTGTTTTTTTTTAAGTTGATTGTTTCCAGCAAATTTTGATAAAATAATGGTTAAGAACAATAAAAAAAAAAGAAACGTACAAGATAGAACAATGAACAGAGAAAGTAAATAACACCTGAGGCAGTTTTCGTCTTTTTTTTTATTCTTCATCTACTTTTATCATTGTTTATCTCGCTCTCACATACCGCCTCCACCCCGCTCTCATTCTTTACATTTCCCTCTCTCTCTCTCTCTCTCTCTCTCTCTCTCTCTCTCTCTCTCTCTCTCTCTCTCTCTCTCTCTCAAGAGAAAGCAAAAACACCATACTTGGAGGATAACTTGGTAATTATAAAGGATCCAAAAGGACGCGTGTGTTTCTATAAATAGTATAATACAAGGTTTACAAAGAAATAAGCTCACAACTTTATCATTGCGGGACAAAAAAGAAAAAAGCTAAATTATTATCAATTCAAAATATATACGTTTCACTTTGTTAGCTTCGTCAGTATACTCTTTCTCTCCCCCTCTCTCCCTCTCTCTCTCTCTCACTCTCTCTCTCTCTCTATCTATCTATCTATCTATCTCTCTATCTATCTATCTATCTCACTATTTATCTATCTATCTATCTATCTATCTATCTATTTATCTTTCACCCACTCTATCGTTCTCTCTCCCTCTCTATTACTGTATTTCTTGATGTCTATGACTGAATCTTTTTTTTTTACTTTCGCATTTGTCTGCCTTTTTCTTTTTTTCTCTTTGTTTCTTTCTTCTCCCCTCTGATCTATTCATCTCTCTGATTGTTTGTGAGGTTTCTTTCTGTCTCTTCTATTTGTCCCCTTTATCTAGTCTTTCTTTCCTTACGTTTACTTATGATACTAACGTTTAAATAGGGACTGCACTGGACACTGACTATGTTTCTAATACAACCAATCTGCACATTAAATCTAAGCTTTAAAACTTAATAAAAAATGCGTAACAATCGGAATTGTGATTAAGACATAGAGAAAAACGTGTGGGAGTCAATTGTGCTTTATTTATATCTCCTTATTTTTTAATATAACTTGATTAAAAAAAGCACCAGATAATTGTAAAGGAGAAAAAACTTAAGTATTCTCCTTTAGCCATTTTTAAGGTGTTTCTTTAAATCTTGGAAATTTAAGGAAACTAAAGCTCGCTCATAATAATGGAACCCAATTTTTTTTTTTATTTTGTAACGCCCTTTCTAAGAAATCGTACCTAGAAATAAATAATATCGATCAAACTCTATTGATAAGCGAATTTCTTAAATAAAAAAATACTCACCACACTTTTTCTGAATACCACTGTAGTACTCGCCCGGTTTACATGTTGGTGTAGACGTGAAGTTCACTGATTTGGGGGAAGACATTTCAATATTCAGAAGAATAGAAACTTCACAAATTTTCACAACAAAAATCTTATTAAACTAGATGGTTTGTAACATAGGCTTGTTTTTTTTTTAGAAGTTGATTGTTTCCAGCAAATTTTGATAAAATAATGGTTAAGAACAATAAAAAAAAAAGAAACGTACAAGATAGAACAATGAACAGAGAAAGTAAATAACACCTGCGGCAGTTTTCGTCTTTTTCTTTATTCTTCATCTACTTTTATCATTGTTTATCTCGCTCTCACATACCGCCTCCACCCCGCTCTCATTCTTTATATTTATCTCTCTCTCTCTCTCTCTCTCTCTCTCTCTCTGTGTGTGTGTCTCTCTCTCTGTGTGTGTGTGTCAGTCTCTCTCTAAATATAAAGCAAAAACACCACACTTGGAGGATAACTTGGTAATTATAAAGGATCCAAAAGGACGCGTGTGTTTCTTTAATAGTATAATACAAGGTTTACAAAGAAATAAGCTCACAACTTTATCACTGCGGGACAAAAAAGAAAAAAGCTAAATTATTATCAATTCAAAATATATACGTTTCACTTTGTTAGCTTCGTCAGTATACTCTTTCTCTCCCCCTCTCTCCCTCTCTCTCTCTCTCACTCTCTCTCTCTCTCTATCTAGCTATCTATCTATCTCTCTATCTATCTATCTATCTCACTATTTATCTATCTATCTATCTATCTATCTATCTATTTATCTTTCACCCACTCGATCTCAATCTCTCACTCTCTATTACTGTATTTCTTGATGTCTATGACTGAATCTTTTTTTTTTACTTTCGCATTTGTCTGCCTTTTTCTTTTTTTCTCTTTGTTTCTTTCTTCTCCCCTCTGATCTATTCATCTCTCTGATTGTTTGTGAGGTTTCTTTCTGTCTCTTCTATTTGTCCCCTTTATCTAGTCTTTCTTTCCTTACGTTTACTTATGATACTAACGTTTAAATAGGGACTGCACTGGACACTGACTATGTTTCTAATACAACCAATCTGCACATTAAATCTAAGCTTTAAAACTTAATAAAAAATGCGTAACAATCGGAATTGTGATTAAGACATAGAGAAAAACGTGTGGGAGTCAATTGTGCTTTATTTATATCTCCTTATTTTTTAATATAACTTGATTAAAAAAAGCACCAGATAATTGTAAAGGAGAAAAAACTTAAGTATTCTCCTTTAGCCATTTTTAAGGTGTTTCTTTAAATCTTGGAAATTTAAGGAAACTAAAGCTCGCTCATAATAATGGAACACAATTTTTTTTTAAACTTTGTAACGCCCTTTCTAAGAAATCGTACCTAGAAATAAATAATATCGATCGAACTCTATTGATAAGCGAATTTCTTAAATAAAAAAATACTCACCACACTTTTTGTGAATACCACTGTAGTACTCGCCCGGTTTACATGTTGGTGTAGACGTGAAGTTCACTGATTTGGGGGAAGACATTTCAATATTCAGAAGAATAGAAACTTCACAAATTTTCACAACAAAAATCTTATTAAACTAGATGGTTTGTAACAAAGGCTTGTTTTTTTTTTAAGTTGGTTGTTTCCAGCAAATTTTGATAAAATAATGGTTAAGAACAATAAAAAAAAAAGAAACGTACAAGATAGAACAATGAACAGAGAAAGTAAATAACACCTGAGGCGGTTTTCGTCTTTTTCTTTATTCTTCATCTACTTTTATCATTGTTTATCTCGCTCTCACATACCGCCTCCACCCCGCTCTCATTCTTTATATTTCTCTCTCTCTCTCTCTCTCTCTCTCTCTCTCTCTCTCTCTCTCTCTCTCTCTCTCTCTGTGTGTGTGTCAGTCTCTCTCTAAATATAAAGCAAAAACACCACACTTGGAGGATAACTTGGTAATTATAAAGGATCCAAAAGGACGCGTGTGTTTCTATAAATAGTATAATACAAGGTTTACAAAGAAATAAGCTCACAACTTTATCATTGCGGGACAAAAAAGAAAAAAGCTAAATTATTATCAATTCAAAATATATACGTTTCACTTTGTTAGCTTCGTCAGTATACTCTTTCTCTCCCCCTCTCTCCCTCTCTCTCTCTCTCACTCTCTCTCTCCCTCTATCTATCTATCTATCTATCTCTCTATCTATCTATCTATCTATCTCACTATTTATCTATCTATCTATCTATCTATCTATCTATTTATCTTTCACCCACTCTATCGTTCTCTCTCCCTCTCTATTACTGTATTTCTTGATGTCTATGACTGAATCTTTTTTTTTTACTTTCGCATTTGTCTGCCTTTTTCTTTTTTTTCTCTTTGTTTCTTTCTTCTCCCCTCTGATCTATTCATCTCTCTGATTGTTTGTGAGGTTTCTTTCTGTCTCTTCTATTTGTCCCCTTTATCTAGTCTTTCTTTCCTTACGTTTACTTATGATACTAACGTTTAAATAGGGACTGCACTGGACACTGACTATGTTTCTAATACAACCAATCTGCACATTAAATCTAAGCTTTAAAACTTAATAAAAAATGCGTAACAATCGGAATTGTGATTAAGACATAGAGAAAAACGTGTGGGAGTCAATTGTGCTTTATTTATATCTCCTTATTTTTTAATATAACTTGATGAAAAAAAAGCACCAGATAATTGTAAAGGAGAAAAAACTTAAGTATTCTCCTTTAGCCATTTTTAAGGTGTTTCTTTAAATCTTGGAAATTTAAGGAAACTAAAGCTCGCTCATAATAATGGAACACAATTTTTTTTTACATTTTGTAACGCCCTTTCTAAGAAATCGTACCTAGAAATAAATAATATCGATCGAACTCTATTGATAAGCGAATTTCTTAAATAAAAAAATACTCACCACACTTTTTCTGAATACCACTGTAGTACTCGCCCGGTTTACATGTTGGTGTAGACGTGAAGTTCACTGATTTGGGGGAAGACATTTCAATATTCAGAAGAATAGAAACTTCACAAATTTTCACAACAAAAATCTTATTAAACTAGATGGTTTGTAACATAGGCTTGTTTTTTTTTAAGTTGATTGTTTCCAGCAAATTTTGATAAAATAATGGTTAAGAACAATAAAAAAAAAAGAAACGTACAAGATAGAACAATGAACAGAGAAAGTAAATAACACCTGAGGCGGTTTTCGTCTTTTTCTTTATTCTTCATCTACTTTTATCATTGTTTATCTCGCTCTCACATACCGCCTCCACCCCGCTCTCATTCTTTATATTTCTCTCTCTCTCTCTCTCTCTCTCTCTCTCTCTCTCTCTCTCTCTCTCTGTCTCTCTCTCTCTGTGTGTGTGTGTGTCAGTCTCTCTCTAAATATAAAGCAAAAACACCACACTTGGAGGATAACTTGGTAATTATAAAGGATCCAAAAGGACGCGTGTGTTTCTATAAATAGTATAATACAAGGTTTACAAAGAAATAAGCTCACAACTTTATAATTGCGGGACAAAAAAGAAAAAAGCTAAATTATTATCAATTCAAAATATATACGTTTCACTTTGTTAGCTTCGTCAGTATACTCTTTCTCTCCCGCTCCCTCTCTCTCTCTCTCTCTCTCTCTCTCTCTCTCTCTCTCTCTCTCTCTCTCTCTCTCTCTCTCCCCCTCTCTCTCTCTCTATCTCCTCTCTTTTTTTTTCTCTAACTCTTTCCATCATTTTATCAATCCACCTATAAATCGAGAGATTGGCTTTTCCCCTTCAACAACCTTAGTTCAATATCAGTATCCATCAACATCAGTGTCTTTATATACAGCATTTTAAGGTTTGATAATAAATTGTTCAACTTTTAGTATATTTAAAACTCAGTAACAAAAAAAAAATTAAAAAAAAAAGAATGTTTACTTCCAAATTATACTGAGACAATTGATGAAAATAAACTTTCTACTTCGAAAGATAAAATTGTCCACCACATACTACTTTTCTGATACCACTTCAGAGTATTTTAATAAAACAAGACGCGACCTTCCCATTGTCAAGAAAAATTACTCACCACACTTTTTCTCAACACCGTCATAGTACTCGCCCGGTTTGCATCTTGGTAGAAGCGCAGGTTTTACTGGGTATAGACACATTTGAACCATAATGTTATTTGTTTACTTCTTATTTTTTTCATTTAATTATTGTTTATTATTAAAAAATCTGCAAAACTTGGTGCAATTCAACTTCATTGTCTAAGTGGAATTATGTCGTTTGAGTCGTTCTTGGCGCTTGCTTTTCATATCTAAAAGAAACATTTCCATTCCTTTAACGTATACGTTTACGTTCAACGTTTTCCACTTTTTTTTTCTCCATCTCTTCCTCCCTTACTCTCTCTCTCTATCTCTTGTGTCTCTCTCCCTCTCACTCTCTCTCTATTTATCTACCTCTCTCTATCTATCTATCTATCTCTTCTTTTTTTCATTCCCTTACTCTTTCCATCATTTCATGAACCACATATATGTCGATATATTAACTTTTCCCCTTTCCCAACCTTAGTTCAACAACAGTAATCTCTTTCCTTCCCTCTCTTTCTCTCTCTCTCTCTCTCTCTCTCTCTCTCTCTCTCTCTCTCTGTTTCCTCTATCTCCCACTCTATCTCCTCTCTTTCTTTTCTCTAACTCTTTCCATCATTTTATCAATCCACCTATATGTCGAGAAATTGGCTTTTCTCCTTCCACAACCTTAGTTCAATATCAGTATTGATCAATATCAGTGTCTTTATATACAGCATTTTCAGGTTTTATAATTGTTCAAGGTTTAGTATATTTAAAGCTCAGTAACAAAAAAAAATAAATAAAAAAAATGGATGGTTACTTCCAAATTATACTGAGACAATTGATGAAAATAAACTTTCAATTTCGGAAGATAAAATTTTCCAGCACATACTACTTTTCTGATACCACTTCAGGATATTTTAATAAAACAAGACGCGACCTTCCCATTGACAAAAAAAATTACTCACCACACTTTTTCTCAACACCGTCATAGTACTCGCCCGGTTTGCATCTTGGTAGAAGCGCAGGTTTTACTGGGTACAGACACATGTGAACCATACTGTTATTTGTTTACTTCTTATTTTTTCATTTAATTATTGTTTATTATTAAAAAATCTGCAAAACTTGGTGCAATTCAACTTCATTGTCTAAGTGGAATTATGTCGTTTGAGTCGTTCTTGGCGCTTGCTTTTCATATCTAAAAGAAACATTTCCATTCCTTTAACGTATACGTTTACGTTCAACGTTTTCCACTTTTTTTTCTCCATCTCTTCCTCCCTTACTCTCTCTCTCTATCTCTTGTGTCTCTCTCCCTCTCACTCTCTCTCTATTTATCTACCTCTCTCTCTCTATCTATCTATCTATCTATCTATCTATCTATCTATCTATAAGTATCTCTTCTTTTTTTTATCATTCTCTCACTGCTTCCATCTTTTCATCACCCACCTATATGTCGAGATATTAGATTTTCCCCTTCCCCAACCTTAGTTCAATAACAGTAATCGCTATCCCTTCCTCTCTCTCTCTCTCTCTCTCTCTCTCTCTCTCTCTCTCTCTCTCTCTCTCTCTCTGTGAGTGTGTTTCCACTATCTCTCTTTCTATCTCCTTTTTTTTTTCTCTAACTCTTTCCATCATTTTATCAATCCACCTATATGTCGAGAGATTGGTTTTTCCCTTTCCACAACCTTAGTTCAATATCAGTATTCATCAACATCAGTGTCTTTAAATACCGCATTTTAAGGTTTCATAATTGTTCAACGTTTAGTATATTTAAAGCTCAGTAACAAAAAAAAATAAAAAAAAATGGATAGTTACTTCCAAATTATACTTAGACAATTTATGAAAATAAACTTTCAATTTCGGAAGATAAAATTTTCCAGCACATACTACTTTTCTGATACCACTTCAGGATATTTTAATAAAACAAGACGCGACCTTCCCATTGACAAGAAAAATTACTCACCACACTTTTTCTCAACACCGTCATAGTACTCGCCCGGTTTACATCTTGGTAGAAGCGCAGGTTTTACTGGGTATAGACACATTTGAACCGTACTGTTATTTGTTTTTTTTTATTATCATTCAATTCTTTGTTATTATAAAAATAAATCTGTAAAACGTGGTGCAGTTTAACTTAAATGTCAAAGTGGAATTAATTCTTTTGAGTAGCACAATACAATGGCGCACGATTTACTTTTTCAATTACGCCCTTCTATGGAAACCCTTAAAAGTTAGTCGAAAATCTTCCTAAACATAGTTATATATAGGGTTGGTATTTTGCTAGAAGTCCTGATTCGAACTGTCGTGAAGGAAATACGAAACAATATTAGAATATATCATATTTATTGTAAAAATTACCATATTTAATAAAACCAAAATTGAAATAAAACTGAATTTTGTTCGCATTAGCGTATATCATCAGGTGACTTTCAACAGGGGAATGTAAACATATAAATTGAAAAAAAAAAGACTTTTAATTTCCAAGACCACAAAAATCCTTCGAGTGAACCTTAATACATTGCAAAGTATTTGCTGTCGATGACTGTATTAATTTAATCAGGATTTAGGTTGAACGAATAATTATGATTCTAACTTTAACAACGTAAAAGGTAGTTACTAACTCTGAATCTAAGAAAACAATTAGAGCGAAAGATAGTCTAGTCCTAAATCAAAAAAAAATTCTGTTTGATTTAGAACTTTTATGGAAAGATTTTCTCTTCTACTAACAGGAATATGATAATTAAATGCAACTCTTTTTTAGACCAATCTCGCTGAATCGTAAAAAAAAAGAAACCAAGTCTCCTAAAAAAGATGAAAAACAGTACTCACCACACTTCTTCTCAGTAACGTCATAGAACTCGTCTACTTTACATCTTGGTGTAGGTGTTCCTTTTACTAGTTGGAAAGACATTTCACACTCAGTACAGTAAAAAAATGTTATATATATATATATATATATATATATATATATATATAAATATATACAGTCGTGTGTGAAATAATATAATAAAAACAGTGCTTAACATTTAAAGAGCATAGTATATTTGTTGAAAAACAACAACATAGACCACAGAATATAATGGGAAATCGTAAAAACATTAAGACCAATCACACCAGACAAAAAGTATTGCGCACTTTGTTTAGAGGAAAAGTTTAAAATTTTGCGGCAACAGCCCAGTTTAAACCACTAGGAAGAGGTCTTCTCACACTGTGTACACAAAAAGAAATACCTCCTGGCCAACGTAAAGAGAAGAACAACAACATCACCTGACGAGTGCCACTAGGCACGAAACTTGGAAGTCGTGGACTGCATAACTATATATTATATATATTACATAATTAATGTATAAATAATATAGAATTAAAGCTATCCAAGACAGATTTCACTATCTCGTGAAAAATTGTTAGTAAAGCGAGGCCTTATTCAACAACAACAAAAAAATGTAATCTGTGCATAGCTGAAAAGTTGTTCACTCTTAAGGAAAACTCAAGCCTCATCAAGAGAAATGGGATGTCCTCCCAATGTGGACACCGCAAGAAACATTTCTTAATTTAATATATGTATATATAAACATTTAATGAAATTTGTTTGGAGTGATCAACAAAAACTTACAAAATTCAACGACACCTTGCTGGAATGATGAAATAAATTCAATGAAACTCTTCCCACCTTCCTTTATCTGTTTACTACCTCATGCATGTACCTTTGACTGCCTGTTTTCTATCTATCTTTTCCTGTCTGTCTCCTCTCTCTCTCTCTCTCTCTCTCTCTCTCTCTCTCTCTCTCTCTCTCTCTCTCTCTCTCTCTCTCTCTCTCTCTCTCTCTCTCTCTCTCTCTCTCTCTCTCTCTTCTGTATTTGTTTCAAACTTTCCCTTCGAGTCTCTATTTCCTACCCCCTCACAATATCCCCTCTCTTTATGTCTATCAAACTATCTAACTTTATCCAGCTATCAAACTGAACGTGATGGCGGTATTAATCAATATTAAGATCTTAGAATCTAAAACAAAACAAAATTCCAACATTGTGTAAGTTTAGATTGAGACCATTTCTTTTAACTTAAACATCATATCAACCTAAATATACACTGTTCCTGTAAAACTGCGGTTTTAACAGCATTATACTAAGAGAAAATAACTCTTCATATAAAAACCCAAAATAAATTAATGCTCACCGCACTTTCCCTCGATATCATCGTAGTACTCGCCGGTTTTACATGTTGGTGGAGGCGAGATGGCCACTGGTTGGACAAACGTTTGGACACTCATCAAAAACATTATCTTCAATTCATTTCATTTTCAAAACTCTACAAATCCTTATATCTTTTAACGTAACGGGAATTTGTGTGACCCTGGGAAATCGGTTTTTACTATTTGAGAGAAAGTCGCAGCGCGTTAAAAGCCATTAGGACAAATAACAAAAAATAAAAGGATACCATTTTCCTCTTCAAAATTCCATTCTTCCTTCCCATCCTTCTATCTTTTTCTCATTTTCTCTCTCTTTATCCCTCTCTCATTTTTCTCTCTTTATCTCCCTCCCTCTCTCTCTCTCTCTCTCTCTCTCTCTCTCTCTCTCTCTCTCTCTCTCTCTCTCTCTCTATATCTATATATATATATATATATATATATCTTTCTATCTCTATCTCTTTTTTACCTTTCTCGTTGAGTACCTCTTTTTTCGTTCCCCTTCTCATCCTTTCCTTTTTGCCTGTCTCTCCGTGTCTATGTCTGTATCATTTCCCTGTTCCCATTGCTGCCCTTATCTCTCTGGACGTCTTCATGTCTATCAATATGTCTGTCATTTGTCTGTCTCTCCGTGTCTATGTCTGTATCATTTCCCTGTTCCCATTGCTGCCCTTGTCTCTCTGGACGTCTTCATGTCTATCAATATGTCTGTCATTCTCTCTCTCACTCTTCTTTGAGTCTTTCTGGCCGCCTGTCCCTCTCTCTCTCTCTCTCTCTCTCTCTCTCTCTCTCTCTCTCTCTCTCTCTCTCTCTCTCTCTCTCTCTCTCTCTCTCTCTCTCTCTCTCTCTCTCTCTCTCTCTCTCTCTCTCTTTAATTCTTTTTTGGTGGCCATACTCCAAAAAGAAAAAAAAAACAAAAAAACTTTCAAACAGACAATAATATAATAGATTACAGTAGCGTGAAAATGAATAGATAAAAAAAATCAGCTTAAACCTACACTTCTTTTTCTTCACGTATCTCTAGAATTACGTGTTATTGATGTTTCAGTATTGCTAATGAAGCTTGAGAAAATCTACTAGACAAACAGAACAAACTTGATTACAGCAATCTCGCGTGGTTTTATGCCATTCATTCTTTTGCATTATTTTACAAATATTGAGGATTCAAGTGCTTCATTCTTAAGCGCGAATTCCTTTTTTCTTTTCTTTTTTCCTTCTTTCTTCTTGTTGTCTTTCTTTCTTTTTTTCTTTTTCTTTCTTTTTTTTTTTGGCAGGTACCGTCACTTACAAGAAATCATAACAAAAAAATAGAAACGAACGGATGAAATACTCACCACACTTTTTCAACCCAACGTTGTAGTACTCACGCCGACTGCATGTTGGCATGGGTTCCAGTTTTACTAGTCGTGGATGGATAAACATACGGTCTTAAGTTTATCATAAACCACGCTTTATTTTTATTACTTTAGATGTTTAACTTTACAAAAACAAATTTCAATGTGCATTGGATTTAGCCCAAAAATGTTGCGCTCCTGAATGAGTTTATCTATATATGGCAAGTGGTGTCTGATGAATTTTATAAATAAACTTAATTTTCAAAGACAACATATGCTTGAGCATTATTATATGTGATAAAGTTTTGTAGTGTAGTAACAATTTGTTTCCGAAGACAAGCATAATTTTTTATTCATTATCATGATTTGTAAGAGATTAATGTTTCAGACTCCACTAGCTTTCGAGGTAGGATGGGATATTATAGATCCTGGAGCTCAACGAACAATTATTACCACGTAAAGACAGGGAGAATAAAATAATGTATTGAACTAATCATCCTACTAATGTAAATACGATTATATTGTGAGATAAGACTTTCATGATAACATTTCTACTGTATTGATCGAATACGGAAATACTTAGTAAAGTATTCTTTCTACTTCCTAACAAAAAAAAAACAAAAAACAAAAAAAAAAACAAGAAAAAACAATCAAGCAAAGCAAAAAAAAAAAAAACTAAAAGCCTCACCACATCGCTGCTGACTCACACTGAAGTACTCGTCCATGTTGCATGTTGGCCTGGGGCGCGGCATCGCTAGTTGAAGAGAGATTTGAACAAGAGTCAAACAAAACACTTTTTCTATCAATTAATTTTTTTATTATTTTTTTTTTTTTTATTTTTGCTTAATTGTTTTCAAGAAAGCTTTGTTTAAAAAAAAAAAAGACTTTTGAGGTAGAAATCAAAAAGGTGTTTGTTATGTGACGTTGGAATTTATTTTTTTTCTCTGTAACTAGTTAGACATACTTTAAAGATATACAAGTTCTCTGTTTTTCTTCCTCGGTTTCACCAACTTTTTGCTCCACAAATGATGGCATCTCTCTCCCCTCTCTGTCTCTGTCTCTGTCTCTGACTCTCTCTCTCTCTCCCTCCCCCTCCCCCCTCCTTTCTCTCTCTCTCTCTCTCTCTCTCTTTCTCTCTCTCTCTCTCTCTCTCTCTCTCTCTCTACATATATATATATAGAGAGAGAGATCTAGAAGTTTTAGGTAAAGATGTCACAGTTTTCATTTGTCATTTTTTTTCTACTATTTAAATCGTTGATAAATTATAGACAACTCACTTTGATAGGGAGGCAACCTGTCTGATCCTGGCTGTATTGCGTCATATGGGTCATATGGAACTGGTAATCTAGCATAAGGGTTACCAAATGGCTGGAAACTTGGATATGGGTCAACTGATCCCGGAAATGTTGGATATGGATAACCCGATGCAGGAAGACTTGGATATGGATAACCCGATCCAGGAAGTCTTGGATATGGATAACCTGATCCAGGAAATCTTGAATATGGATCACCTGATCCAGAAAATGTTGGATATGGATCACCTGATCCCGGCAGTCTTGCAAAAGGATTCCTTGGGCCTGACGGTATGCGATAGGGATCAGCCGATCTCGGAGACCTGCCATACGGATCGCTGGGTATTGGTGACGCGGCCAGCGGATCACTGTATACTGCCCCGGCGGCGCTTGGATCATCTGATCCACCTACAGGATCCAGCCTGGGTACCAATGCGCCGGAGGATTGCTCTACTGAGCTCAGGGCCACAGCAGTGAGCAGGGTGACACCGAATAGCGACATCATCTTCTAGGGATGAGAAATGAAGCGGTGCGAAACTATTCTCAAACGATATATAGGAGTGCTTCACTTCATAGTGTTGACAGTACGAAATCACTGGTGTTGTTGTTGTTTTAATGCCAAATGAGTTGTTTTTTTAAAAGTGAAATGTTGACAATGCGAAATCATTGTTGTTGCTGTTGTTGTTGTTGTTGTTGTTGTTGTTTGAATTAAAAAAGAGTTGTTTTTTTAAAAAGTGAAATGTTGACAAAACAAAATCTCTGTTGTTTTTGTTGTTGTTGTTGTTGTTGTTGTTGTTGTCGTTGTTGTCGTTGTTGTTATTGTTTTTGTTTTAATCACAAAAGAGTTGTGTTTTAAAAAGTGAAGTGTTGACAAAACGACATCACTGTTGTTGTTGTTGTTGTTGTTGTTTTAATCCCAAAAAGAATTTTATTTTCTTTCCTCTTAACCATCTCAGCCAGTTATGTTGGGACATACAATCTTGGCGGGATTACACAGATAACAAAGATTATTTTATTTAATATAACATTAGAGACTATTTGAATCTGGCATCCAATATTTGGTTAATATATCATTACTCTAACAAGATTTTCTCAAACATTGTACATAAAGTATTTTGCCATGAATTCAAAGTTTGCGTCGGATTTAATTTTGCATACTGTAGTGTGACAAAAATAAAGCTTTACACTTCACAGGCGTTAGAAGATGTCTCCAACTTGGATGGTAACGAATCTCTTGTACAGAAGAGTCTCTGGAAAATATATATTCGATTGCTTTATCAGCGTTTTGTCGCTAAAGTGTATTAGTACTTTTTTTTAGATTCTTAAAATAGTTGTCCTGCTAAATTAGAGTTTCAAATGCTTATGGTCTGTATTTAATTTATTTACAATAATGTTAAATTGTCCTAACAGAGCGGGAATTAAGGCAAAGAAACTCGACTTACATTGTTATACTATCGTCTCGGATAACCGACAAGAAACACGATGTCGTCTGCCGGAGATTTCCTTTCCTCTTGACTTTCTCTGCTTCACTACAAAAAAGAGTTCGCCTCCCTGAGAGTCAGTGGCTTGTTTTCCTGGCGCGTCTTTTAAACAAATCAGTCTCGCTAGACCTACGTGACTAGAGCGGTGTTTTGGTACTAGTTATGTTTGTATTTCTCACGTCAGCATAAACATGCAAGGGGAAAAATCGATAGAAAGAATACAGCTACACTCCATCGTTTTGATTTTATCGATAAAACATGAAGAAAAACAAGTGATCTGTTTATGTCTCCACGTTTCTTTCTAAGTCAAAGCATGTCATTTCGTTTTCTACTTAAAATATATAATTTCGTCTTTCGTGTTATACTTCAAACGTATAACTTTTTTTTTTCTTTTTTCTTTATTTTCTCTTTCTGATTTAAATATATAACTTGTTTTTTTTTTCAAATTCTTATTAATTTGCTCTTCCGGGGCAAAGGCAAAAAATCTTGAGGACTATACAGCCATTGCTAAACATAACCAAGGCAAACTCAAGGTATAGTTCTCTCTAAATCTGTCATGGTGGAGATTGGCCCGAGTTGAACTTCGAACAAAACATGTTATATATTGGTGCAATGAAATAGCTCGAAAAGCTTAGAATGTTGTGCTTTCACATATTATTTTTAGATGTCAATTCAAAGAAAAGTCGATCTTGGCAATCAGCCAATTTTCTTTTTTTCCCATTTTTTCCCAATCTATAACTTCATTTTCTGTGTTTATGGGTAATAACATGCGACGTGGGAAAGTAAAGACTCTGCGCTTGATTTTAACGTTATTTACCGATGTTCAGGACAACAGTTACTGTGCTTTTACCAAGGTGGCGGGCACGCAGTGGAGGTTGTACATGCGTGTACACCTGTGCGAGCTCACAAAACACTGGTTTGAGGCGATCTTCTGGGATGGGCTTAGCGCAAGCACAGCTTCTAAACCGCAAAATTTGTTCCAAGAAGTTCAAAATGTAGATCTACAATGACTACTTTATGGTCTTTGTTACAGGACCGCTGTGTCCTCTACTCTGATCTTTACATGTTTCGCAGTTCATATAAGATAGTAAAAGATAAGGCAAGACTGAATTAGAAATGTAGGACGTGTAACCAGCAGAATCCATGATCTAATGGCCATTGTTCGGAAAGTGAAGCTTTGATAGAAGGTGAAATCTGTCAACAGAGAATGGTTTAACGGCTCACAGTAAACCACCTGTGTCCTGGGTCCTAAAACCTCCCAAGGTATTTCTTCCACCAAGTGGAGGCCTCTCAAACGGGTCTACAGAGCTTACTTATGTGTCCGGTTAAAACAATGGATCATCCAATTTTTGCTGTGAGTGATAGGCAGAGAGTCGCAAATTGATGCTTTTCTCAGAAGCTAGCGGTTCATACATGTGATGTGAACTGGGAGCCGACGTGGTTAATATTACGAGGAATGCTACACCACGCCGTGCATCTACCTTTCCGATGATATAATTCTTGGTAAAATTCCCTGAGGCCACCACATGTTTCTGGCTCAACGTCCAGAGAAATTTGAAACCGGAAGACAAGGGGGATTAGCGTCCATCCGTGATCATATTCCTTTCTGAAAGATTTTCAGTGGTACAGAGAACTGGTCCTAGAAGCTTTGGCGACTAGTGGTATTTAACAGTGATGAAACTCGACCCCTTTACTCTAAACCATGCGACTCTGAATCAGCGCTAGGTGTCGATTAACAACCTAGAGCTAGTCCTACATAAACGACTTACGTCACTTCTGCTGGGAAACATCCAAATGCTGCAGAAAAGAGATTAATCAACAGAAGCGCTTTTTGGTGCTTCACTTGAGTAGAAGATTAGATTAGTAACACCCTGCTTCCCCCACCCACTGCATTTTCCTCCTTGATTATATCTCTTCGACTGCCCAAACCTCTCTTTCTCTCTCTGCTTTTTTAAAATTAATATTAATCTCTATCTTCATTATTTTTTAAAGCCTTAATTGGCTAGAAAGTGTTCGAGAAAAATGAAATCAATCACATTAGAGCAGCATGTTCATTCCATACTTACAATTATTATCTTAGTTATCGTTTATCTCTTTTTTTTTTTTTAGATTTATTTTTATTCTTTCAACGTATTTGCTGCAAGACACTTATCTGTACTTTCGTTTCAAAACAAGTACCTAGATATAAAATTATTCCAAAAGCGGATATTCCCACTTTGTCTCAAGTAACAAGACAGAGTTTGATGGATTTCCCTTGCATTATACGATCATCAAATTGGTATAATTTTCGATTATTGAAGTGAGGACTGTTTATTGTTTGATATAACGCATCTACAAGTTTGTTTTTTTTTTTTTCTTCATTTCCTCTATGCCTGGTCGATCAAGTTTGATTTGCAATAGTGCTTACTTTATGCTTTTTGTATGAACTATCATATAATAATGTCCGCCTTGGTTGCGGTAAGAATGAGATGCCACTGCCTTGCTCTGATCACATCTTGGATAGCCCGTGCCAATAAAGGAAACTGACTAAAAAAAGTTTCTGTACTTTCCCAATCTGTTTTAGACCTTTTTAAACGCTTATTAGAAAGCTGTGAATTTTCGCATGAAGTGCATAGAAGTGCACTGCCTTGCGGAATCCCTAGCCACGCAGTTTTTAAACTGATGATACATGATAATGAATGTTTTTTTTTTTTTTGAAATATGTAGATTCTAAATAGATTTGGATTTTGCAAAATTACTGAACTATTCCTTTTGGAATGTTGAGTGAAGAATAGAAGGTATAGGTTTAAATGTGTGTGTGTGTGTGTGTGTGGTGCGGGCGTTTGTCTGCGGATGTGAAGAAATATCATATTAAGGGGATAGAATGAAAAGGGGAAGGGAGATGTTACTAATGTTGTTAATTTACTTTTTTTTCTGTAAATAAAACCCAGTTTTCTTCCCTCTGTTCCTTCATCCTGAGGAGAACTCATGATTTAACCTTGAAGCAGCTGAATATCTACAATTGTAGCCCAAGGACATGACCTCGTGGGAGTCTCAGAAAATTAAATGTGACAACAGTTCAGATAAACTCAAGAGGACGATTGCTCTAAGTGAAAAGGAATTGTAACTACACTTAACACTTTATTGTTTTAATGCTCGCCTTGTGGTAATAATTATTAAATGTAAGTTGTGAGAAGCTTGGGAGCGTCGGCTATCAAAGTGAGCTCAAGTTCACTTCGTAATTGTGCATAAATTAGCCTGCTATGATGTATCTCAATTTTAAATAATCACGATTACCGGAATCTCGTTGCTGTAGATCCGCGGGATCCGGTAGTCTGAATAGTGATCATTTCCGGTGAAGTGAGGATCTCCTATGGATTTCACTAGAGGATCGTGGACCGGTTTCGTCAGGAAGATCCGTGATTACTGATTACTTTTACTGGACCCTGCCCAGCCTTACTAGGATCCCAAAATCGTGTATTTCCTGCGCAAGTCGAGATCGAGGCTGGCTCAATCGTCTTAGTTGATCTAAGCCCGAGTTTCACTTCACATTGTGCTCAAGATGTCAAACTGCGAAGGTAGGCTTAAATCGATCAAGACTGTCGAAGTCAAAGTTTGAAATTTAAGGGTATCCCCAAGAACATCATTAAAAGATCATTAGATTTAGAACTTTTTTAATTAAACATGAGGTCATTATGTGGATTCAACAACTTCATTTCCTCAGAAAAAAAATTGCCAAGTCATCAAGCTCGATCTCATACAATCAGGAATGGAATCGGAAACAACAGGTAATTTACCCAATCGCATTATAGTTTGTCTGGGCCAATCGAAATAAGATTTTAGGTTTACATCTAGATTTTAAACATTTATTAGGTCTAGATAATTAATAGAATTCACGCAAAGTCTTCGAAACCTTAAATAAATTAGTTACAGCTGTCGCAATTCATTAGAATAAGATTAGTTATAAATCTATAGATCCCGATACAAAATCTGGATTCTCAGAGATCTAGATCCCGAGGAACTAGGACGAATGTCTTTGTTCCAAGATCTATATCAAATGGACGCCTGGCAGAAAACCTTTCTGACCTGCAGAGAGAATGTTGCAATCTTGCCAATTTCGGTCAGTCTTTGAGCCAGAACGGTGGAATAGAGCTTGTTCAACATACTCAGCAAGCTTATAGGCAGATCATAGAACACCCCCTCCCCCATTCATTTTATGTCCATTATGCCAGTTTATTATTTTCCTCAGGACAAGACCTCCAAACACAGACGGCATGGTAGAAAATATGTCTTTAGTAGGCTACTTTTCCTATCCATGTCTTTCAGGTGTCTTCATTCGATTTTGTTCATACCTGGGGATCTGTTCATTTATCTTCGTAGTTGCAAGATTTTGTTAGCGGATCAAGGAGACTGAAGCAGCTCCATTTCATGATCAGTTTGCTGCTACCACAGGCAGTTTTAGTCTCCTAGGCGTATCTTGTTACATGTTGAGGCGACATACAATTGTAGAAGCCCTCTTTGGTGTGTAAATTAGTCCGTACCTAAAAGGAACTCTTTCCGTTTCACATTGTTTGGAAGGATCCAGTATGTTCCATATAAGGATTGTAACATCCTTCAGGGAGCTTGCAGTCACAGTCCCTTCTTTCTTCAACACAGACATAAGACAGACATCATCTCATGGGCATGCAAAAAGACTTGACCTTCACATCACATGGTGGTCCCAGCGTCTTTCAGGAGTATCAAGTTACAACACAAGATCACATCAGTACGTTATCAAAAATGCACTAGCTGATTAATTTTGAGTTTACTTAGCAAAGTGTGTGAATTTAGTCTTTAAAATTAATGAAAACATTGGTTAAAAAAAACCCCTGTCAAGTTTCTAAATTTTCTGTGGCATGTAAAATGTTTGAAGTAAAAAAATTTCAGTATGTTTTTATTTATTTTAGTGTAATATGATACAAAAAGTGAAAACTAATGTTGTGTTTTAGCTGTAGATCTATAACTATC
>JAWDGP010002830.1:0-19837 GCA_033675545.1 Elysia crispata | reverse complement strand
TACAATTCGTTATTAAAACCAGAATCTGGGATAGCCCGTATATGATATCACAGCGCAAGACTCCTGTACCGACCATTACAGAATTCTTGCGAAATCTTCGTCGGGGTAAGATAAATGGAGGAATTCTGCATTGAAGTTATTGTTTGGCTTACAAGTCTAAGGGTTCCCAAACAAATCACGCCAAGGGAGATAATTTTGAAAAATGCAAAAAAATTAAATCTGACAAAAATGTCATTCTCTGGAGTATTGCAGCAATGCGACGGTTTGTAAATCCGTCCACTTCATAGAGACGGCACTAATCTACGTGTTCATACATGGCCAAGACTTTTATGCAATTATGCATTCTCAATTATTCTTTGTTTCTGGATAAAGTGTTGACTACAATGACATGGCCTCTGGTCCTCCTTGTCTTCGGGCATGCGCAGGCTATCCAAGTGCAATTTAAGTTAAGTCATCTGTATTTCTTATTAAAACCTCGGTTTGTAATGATATCATTCTACTGGCTATTTTGTAAATAGGCATAAAATTGATTTGCATAATCATTCTACAATTGAATGAAACCCTCAAAAAAGTTTTGCAATAAAATAAAAATAAATATCTTCTCTTTTCAACAAAAATACTGAGTTTTTTCTCTCTTTATCAGCCCAAAATACTTCAACAACTCTTGTTTCATATCACTTCCTCTTCTCACCTCTCTCTCTCTCTCTCTCTCTCTCTCTCTCTCTCTCTCTCTCTCTCAATCTCCATATCTCCTTTTCCGCTCTCTCTCTCTCTCTCTCTCTCTCTCTCTCTCTCTCTCTCTCTCTCTCTCTTTATTTCTCTCACTCTCTCCATTTCTTTCTTTCATTTAAGTTCAGGAAAGCACAGTGCATTAATACTTCTTCAAAATTTCGAATCTTGAATGTGAAAATACAGTAAGGTTCGTTTCACTCTTCGATAGGCATCAAAACATTAGTAACATAATTCCCAAGAGCTTTTCCATTGACTCTATCATCGGAGGGCACAAGGTTCCACTCTGCCCATCCATACTCCTGTACAAAGTATGGAGGTTGATACGAGTGTGAAGGAATACATCTCTGGGCAAGATGATTACGGGCCGCGTACATAATGCTTAGAAAATACAAACATTTTTGTGCACGGGCTTCATCCTTACCTTAGCTTCGCTGACCTGGACCAAATCTAATAGGGCTTGGATTGGTTATCATCATGGAAAATGATAATGATAATAATAATAATAATAATAATAATAATAATAATAATAATAATAATAATAATAATAATAATAATAATAATAATAACAATAAAAATCATTAAAAATAATAAAAATAATAGAAATAATAAAAATGATAATCCTTGTAGTAGTAGTAGTAGTAGTAGTAGTAGTAGTAGTAGTAGTAGTAGTAGTAGTAGTAGTAGTAGTAAAAGTAGTAGTAGTAGTGGTAGTAGTAGTAGTAGTAGAAGTAGTAGTAGTAGTGGTGGTAGTAGTGGTGGTGGCAGTGGTAGTGGTAGTGGTAGTGGTGGTAGTAGTGGTAGTAGTAGTAGTAGTAGTAGTAGTAGTAGTAGTAGTAGTAGTAGTAGTAGTAGTAGTAGTAGTAGTAGTAGTAATAATAATAATAATAAAATGATTATAAAAATAATAAAAATAATAATGAGAGTGATGATAATGATAATGAAAATGATAACAATAAAAATAACAATACTACTACTACTACTACTACTCCTACTACTCCTACTACTACTACTACTACTACTACTACTACTACTACTACTACTACTACTACTACTACTACTACTACTACTACTACTACTACTACTACTACTACTACTACTACTACTACTACTACTACTACTACTACTACTGCTACTACTGCTACTGCTACTACTGCTACTACTACTACTACTACTACTACTACTACTACTACTACTACTACTACTACTACTACTACTACTACTACTACTGCTACTACTACTACTACTACTACTACTACTACTACTACTACTACTACTACTACTACTACTACTACTACTACTACTACTACTTCTACTACTACTACTACTTATCCAGGTTGGCTACAAATTTTTTCCTCACTAATCATAGAAGTTTTTTGAATCGGTCTACATGCTAGACACCAGTAGAATGTAGCAGAGAGACGCGTGAAAAGTTCATAAATGTTAAAGGTAAAATGGTTTGGGGAAGCACCTTCTTTTACTCTTTCCTTAGTTTCTACGTTACAAGATACAGACAGTAAGCTGTTTTCAGAGACTGAGTTAATGAACGCGGTCTACTTCTAAATCCACTGCCGCAAACCACGAAGAATAAAATAAAAAGCTGTAATGGTTTCATCCAACGAAAGCAAAGTTTGATAGCCATGGGTTCGCGATCTTTGAGAATCAAGACTTGCCGATTTTTCACTTGTCGCTTAGTGTTACCATTACTGTCACTGCCATCGGTAAAGCACTGCCGTCGCTTTTGAGCGCTCTAGATAATGGTTCCGGCATGCGCTCTCATACTGATAACTCACTCAGTATTCCCGCCATTTGGCCCGAAGACTTTCCCGGATCACCTTCGTGTTATCTCGGCTTATCTTCGGTAACCCACGGTCTCGGCGCTCGGCTATCTCCGTCGGGTGTCTAATAACGATATCATAATCTGATGAGCTTGAGGTGTCGAGGAGGGCGCCAGGGGAAAGGACACTTCTATTGACAGTGAAAAATAGACTCCGTTTGGCACAGCTGTTTGGGGGCTGACCGCTAACTCCTCTCCTCCAATACCCTTCGTAACGTTTGCTGTGATAGCCAGAAGGTGACTAGCGTCAATAACTGAAAAGGGAACGAAATAAATTATTTTCGTCAAAGGTATGGAAAAGTAAAATTTAAAATAAGTTAATAAATGTTACAATGAGCAGAAGTTATAGCAATAGCAAGCAGAAATTCATACAAAAAAATCTTTCGTAGGGAAGGCAGGACAAAGCCACCTTTTTTTTTTTAAATTTTGTCCTTAATCAGTTAAAGGTAACAATAAATACAAGTAAAGTGTTTCCAAAGATTATTTTTAAACCTTTTCTAAAACTAAGTAGTTCAAAAACTGACGCTCATGTACTGATAAATGTAAGGATATTCAGTCGCTGAATTAAATGTTCCAAACGGAGCCTGTGGTGTAGTTTCAGTCTCAATCCAAAGCACTTACTTTTAATCACTGAAATGGGAGGAAGGCCTCAGAACTTTATGAAGAGAGCGCCCTATACAGATATTAAATCTAACATTTTCTAATTTTGAAACTAATTTCTAAACCCATTATGTACTGTACAATCTTAGACATGACATAGACTTTGAGACGTAGTTTGTTTTACTAAAACGTAAAAGAAAGAGTAAGGGTCTGGCTAAACAACGATATTTTCATAACTGAAAAATACTTGAAAGATGCAAAGAAAAGTTGGAAACTAGGGTGTCATTTAATTACTGTTGCATTTAAGCTTCATTTGTTTGATAATCTAGAAATGAGGATAAGATAAAAAAGAATTTGTTCATCCCTCGTGGGGAAATTAAAAAACTGACACACCCATGGACACAAAAAAGACATAAATATATGCGGTATAAAATAGAAGTGTGTATGAAAAGGCTTAAATGCGAAAATAAATAAACAAAATGCATACATTTTTCTATGTTTTCCCAGCATAAAGCAAATTAATCTTAAAAACGTTACGAGCCATGTGTTTGAAGAAGATTTTTATTCGTGAACAAGGGATGGAGTGTGCTTAATGTAGTTAATATCTTCAAACGTTGAGTCGTCAATGAATGAATTATCATTTTCATATCAATCCTAAGGGTAACTATTAAGAAATTTAAAAAAAAGGAATATAATACAAGAAATGTTCTAAGATCTTAAGTCAAGGTAATGATATAGTTACACACTAAATCAGACATGAAAACTTAACCAATTCAAAGAGTTCAGGGCAGCGCATGCTTTCTTCTCAAACACTTGGGCATGAACAAAAAAACTGTTTGCCCATATCAACCAACGTGCTGATTATGATTCTGCTTGATGAATATTCTAGGACTTTTTGATAGTCCTCGACAAAGAATAGCGTTAATAATAATATTTATATATAATATAGTTGCGTGTCAAATAACATAACAAAAACAGTGCGCGACAATTAAGGAGCGTGGTATATTTTTTAAAAATTGTCTTACCTAGTTATGCACTGGATATGCCTAGTGTTATTCTATACCACACAAGCAACGCGTTTCATTCCTCGACCTGTTGGATTTGTCTTATATTGTGGATGGTTTGATCTCTTGCCCTGTCATCAGCGCTGAAAACTAGCCTCAGGTTATTTCGTTTCCTGTACGCTCAAAGGGGCATAACCTGAAAATGAAATTTTTGCATCCCTTTACTCCCCGTGGAATAACTTTTCATTTTTTTTCTTTTTTTTTTTTGAAAGAGTAGGAGGGGATCGAGGGAAAAAAATGTAAGAAAAAGGGGTGACGTCTAGATTTTTAGGGTTTTTAAATGTAATTACTTAATGCTTTTTCAGGATATTAATATGAAGGCAACTCTTTTTTATGCTCCTTTCTCGGCGTCTCATTTTACCTTTGGTCAACATGCATACTGTTCCCTTAGTTTGTTAATTGATGCTGTACTGTCTTAGTGCTCTCTTCTTTCAACCTTGTTGCTAACCTTAAATTTTAAGAAAAATAGCCAATGTGAAGTAAATCTAGAATGTAAAGAAAAAAGTCACGACGACAATACAGTACCAATCTTTTTAAATGCGTAAAAAATGAATAAAAAGTCATAAATTGTAAAGAGATATAAGTGTCTTTTTTACAGCGATGAATAATCCTAAAATTATACTCTGTAACGCCGACAGATTCCATCTTTTCTCTCAGAAATCAATGAATCTTATATCTCTCTGTGCTTATTCCTGAAAAATTCAGTTCTAAAATTTTTTTTTAAAGTCCCCAAACGCTATACATAAATACTCTAATTTTTATTATTTTGTTTGTTATTAGCTTTGGAAATACACAGCTTAAATAGCCACATCGAGTATTTAAATTTTTTGTTTTTCTGAACATTAAAGTTCTTTATCCTATTTTTTTCATGCAGATTAGTCTAGTTCCGACCGAAATATAGTGCACTTGCACAACGTGTGATAAAGTTGTTCTATGACTTTTATAGAATGTTTTATTCTTCTTTTAAACGTACAGCAGTTGCCTACCTACAGTTGAAACACATCTACCTATTGTCAAACAAAGCATGAACTCGACGTGCCTATCAAGAGTATGAGTCAAATATCATGTATTAATCATCATATCTTATTAATCAGAAATAATGAACAAAAATACCCAGTTTTTATTCCTAGGTAGGAAGAAAACTTAAAAAACACAGAGGTTAAAAATAAATAAAAAAATGAGCACTTTTCCCCTCTCATCAGCTTAAAGCACTTGACTAAGGTTCCCCGAAAAACTGATGCCAAGGAGTTTACTTTTTCAACCCTCAGTGGAGTAGCTTTTACAATCAGTTTGTTGCTCTAGTTGACTGAGAAGATCTTTCAGTGCATGTGGCAGGACATACTTTTAGCGTCAAGAACCTTTCACCACAAGACTCAATAGCCCATTTGGGCGGGCCAGGACTTGAACCGCTGACCTTCTGTTCCGAGAGCTAAGTATCTCCTACTCTATTTGTCCACGCCGCCTTGCCAAATCAACAAATGTTGCTTTTTAATTGTATGGCCATCATGAGACGCTTTTAAGACTTGCTAGCTAATTTGTTTTAATTAGATAGATCGATAAAGTAGTAGAAAGATAGATAGATATATAAAGAGATAAATAGAGAAAAAGGTTAAAGGATAGACCAGAGTATAAATAAAAAGGAGCCTAGGAAACCGATATAGATAGATAGATAGATACATATATACATACATACATATATACATGATATGAAATGCTCCTACAGTTGAGCACTCTTATCAATTATTCCAACTTATCTTCAAACTAGACAGATAGATAGATAGATAGTTAGATACACATATGCATACATAATACATACATACATACATACATACATACATACATACATACATACATACATACATACATACATACATACATACATACATACATACATACATACATACATACATACATAAATACAACCTTCCATACATACATACATACATACATACATACATACATACATACATACATACATACATACATACATACATACATACATACATACATACATACATACATACATACATACATACATACATACATACATACATACATACATACATACATACATACATACATACATACATACATGCACGCATGCACCCATGCATACATACATACATACATACATAAAAAATACACACATGAAAATTGATTGCTAGATAATAGTCAAACAATAGATATAGGATGAATAGCAATGTTTAGAGAGATACCAAAGTCAGAGGATATATATATATATATATATATATATATATATATATATATATATATATATATATATATATATATATATATATACATAAGAGTGTTTGTTAACAAAAAAGAGTAGACCAAAGCGACAAATTTAACATTATTTTTAAAGTTTCGAAAACTAAAACTCACATTGCTGCTTGAACGCACGCTAGCTCTATAATTACAACATCTTGTTTATGTCATTAAATGACTTGCAGCCAAGATTGAGGTAACCTGACATAACACACAGACATTTCAATAATCATTTGAATAATTGTCACAAAACATTCCAGCAGCCTGTGATCGTGGTCTAAACCTACATTATGAAATGGAATGTTTTTTGTTTTTTTTTCCTTTTGGTGACAGGGATGCGTGGCGGACATGACCTGATCTTGATAGGGGAAAAACCGTGGGATTCCGTGGTAGAGCTTGAACAAGATGAAAATCTTGGCCACTGCTGGTTGCGCGGGGAAAAAATAATTACTGTAATTGGAAGAGCTCGGAGTATCTTTCGGAATTAAAAAAAAAAAAAAACTGGTATGAAAAAATAGATGGAAAGAAAGCGGCAAAATGATGTCGAGGGAGATGAAGGAGGAAAAAAAAACAAAAGGAGAAAAGAATGCCAGAAAAAAAGAAGAAAAAAACCTATTTGGATTTTTGTGTTTCATATAGCCCTCCCACAACTGACAGGTATATCTTACGCTTTATTGCAAAACAAATTTACTTCCCTGTCAGTATGGGAAAAAGGGGGGGGGGGAGGGGGGGGGGGTGGAAGGAAAAAAAAATAGATGAAATTAACCGACTTAAAGCAGTTTATCACGGTGGAGGGCCCCAAGTCAGCGATAAAGATCTGATTTCATGAAAGTATTCTGAAAATAATGAATACAACATTGTACCGACTTTTTTGTAGCTCTGCTTTTTTCTTTTCTCTTTCCTTTTACCATTAATATATTTGCCAATATATATAGTTTGAAAATAAGTTGGAACAATTGATAAGAGTGCTCAACTGTGGGAGATTTTCATAGATATAGAAGATCTTACCTTAAATTCTCTTCATACGATACTGTTGTTTCAAGCGGAGGACAAAGTTGTCGCTTGTCCCCCACTCTCTTCGGGTATGACTGAAGTGTGTTCGGTTGCCGTTCCGACCTTGTGCTGTTTTTTTTTTTTGTTTTCGAGCCACTGAAAGTTTTATAGCAAATGTTTCATTCTGTGGGGGCACGATAAAAAGATTTTCTTTCTTTTGTTGAGGCTTCGTTTTGTTTCACGGTGGTTGCGTCAGTTTGCTGATGCTGAATATTTTCCATACGAATTCGCTTTCGGTTGTGGCTGTTTTAAAAAGAAGTAAAAATGCAACCTATGGATAGTAGAGAAATATTTTACTTTATAAATAAGCCTCAACAATATCTTCTAAGATCTTCTATAACTATATAAATATATCCTCCATTTTTCTCTTTCTGTCTCTTTCTCACTGTCTCTTTCCTCTTTTAAAATAGTTCATATTTAATTTATAAAACAAAAATAGGCCTAACCTCGTATCTTCCTTCAAAAAATGGCTTCCAGGAGCAAGTTAGGCTGCACTATTGTAATTTATAGAGGGGAACAGTTTTGTAAGTACCTGCTGTTACGGTCGAAAAGACAAGTCGTTATGTGCACTGAAGAATTCTGTCCCTCACAGATTTCTTTGATTTTTTTTTTGGAAATTAAACGAAGAATAAAGATACTTGAATAAACAGAGTTATTTCAGTTGAGCCGAGTTTTGAATTGGACAAAAAGGGGTGCTGTTGTTGTACTTTTCTAGGAGAAAATTATCACAAAAAATGGCGAATCTATAAAATGGTCACATGGCTGACTGAACATAGAGGGCAAGGTGGTGTAAAGACACAGTCAGAAATAAAAGTCGTTAACATTGTGGTCTAAGTATATAAATATATATATATTTATAAGTGAGGAAAGAAAAAGTGAAAGCTACATTACATCAAACTGTCCATAACTGTTCTATTTTTTCTTCTTTCTTACCAATTGGATGAGACAATCTTCAGCGTTTATGGGTTTAAACTAAACAAATGAAACCGTGCATCATAAGAGAGGTATAGACATGGACAAGGGTCTTTGTCAAATCTTGAAATACTTGGCGCTGTTGCGGGTAGTTAACTAACACCATTCCGCACAAGGATGCTAATGGCAAGCCGACAGGAATTTTTAATTTTCCCTCTAGACAAGCAAACTGTTATCATCATCATCAGGTGCCTTGCTTCATGGCGTAGGCAAACATGTCCTCATTTTATTGGTTGCCGAAATTATAAACGTTGCCTTCTCCATGTCCATCCATGCAGCAAGAATGAACACTATATCCTCTCTCTCTCTCTCTCTCTCTCTCGCTCTCTCTCTCTGTCTCCCTCTCGCATTCTCTCTTTCTCTCTCTGTCTCCCTCTCGCATTCTCTCTCTCTCGCATTCTCTCTCTTTGTCGCACTCTCCCTCTCCATCTCTCTCTCTCTCTCTCTCTCTCGCATTCTCTCTCGCTCTCGCATTCTCTCTCTCTATTGCATTCTCTCTCTCTCTATCTCACTCTCGCATTCTCTCTCTCTATCTTTCTCTCTCTCTCGCATTCTCTCTCTATCTCTCTCGCATTCTCTCTCTCTATCTCTATCTCTCTCTCGCATTCTCTCTCTCTATCTCTCTCTCTCGCATTCTCTCTCTTTATCTCTCTCTGTCTCTCTCTCGCATTCATATTCCCTCTCTCTATCTCTCTCTCTCTCGCATTCTCTCTCTCTATCTCTCTCTCTCTCTCTCTTTATCTCTCGCTCTGTCTTTCTTTCGCATTCACTCTCTCTATCTCTCTCTCGCATTCTCTCTCGCATTCTATCTCTCTCGCATTCTCTCTCTTTATCTCTCTCTGTCTCTCTCTCGCATTCACTCTCTCTATCTCTCTCTCTATATCTCTCTCGCATTCTCTCTATCTATCTCTCTCTGTCGCTCTCTTTCTCGCTCTCTCCCCACCGCCGCATCGATCAAAATGTACATAATATAAAAACAGAAAAATTCGTGTAAGACAAAGTTTAATGTGGTTTTTTTTTAATTTCATTTCCAGACGTTAAATTTATTCCTGCTTTTAAACCACTCAGTCATTTATTCTGCACTGTTGCAGCTTGAATGCCTATTTGCATATTACTTTCCCTTAAGAAACGGCTAATATCTCGAAAAAAGAAAAAGAAAAAAAAAAGAAAAAAGAAAGAAAGAAAGATACACAGACAACGCTTAACGTGGAGGTAAAGCGATCTCATATGAGATTTCTCTAGTATAACAATAAGAACAACAACAAAAAAAACCCAAATTAAATAATAATAATAATAACAATAATAATAATAATAATAATAATAATAATAATAATAATAATAATAATAATAATAATAATAATAATAATAATAATAATAATAATAATGATAACAAAAAAGGTAATGAGAAGAAGAAGATGAAGAAGAAGAAGAAGAAGAAGAAGAAGAAGAAGAAGAAGAAGAAGAAGAAGAAGAAGAAGAAGAAAAAGAAAAGAAGAAGAAGAAGAAGAAGAAGAAGAAGAAGAAGAAGAAGAAGAAGAAGAAGAAGAAGAAGAAGAAGAAGAAGAAGAAGAAGAAGAAGAAGAAGGAAAAACATTAACTCCTTTCTTCCTCTCTCTCTCTCCATCCCCCCTCTCACCTTTTTTTTCACGCACCGCTTCTGTCTTTGAAACGCCTCTAATACAGTACACAGTAGGGAATATCAGTTCGAGATAGCCTCACAAATATATCTATTCCTGCTTGAAGCTGAACGACATAAGGTTCAGTTTTAGTTGTGGGGGAAATCTTAATTATTTTCGTTAAAATGGACCACAGAAGGACGAAGAGGCGCCGTGTATATTGTTTCGCACTTGTGCTAGTTTTGGCAAATTTGAAAGGTATTATCTTGTTTTTATTTTTTATTCGGATTTCATATATGAAAAAAATACTGATGTTTTCCTATTTTAGTCCACATTTTAAGCGCATGTTTACCAGGATTCTACCACTTTTTTTAAATTATTCTTTTCCTAAGGAAGTAAAATTAAAAAAAGAAGTAAATTCCTAAGAAATGCTTACACATACATGTACATTTCTCTTAGATATATCTTAAAATTTACACTACTAGTTGAAAGTTTCGTGCATATATTTGAAAACAAAAGCATATAATACAGATAATGATTATTGATACTTACGTAAAATTTCTCTCTTTAACTATATTTGTATATATATATTGACACACAAAAATTAAGATAAGCTTGCATCAGATTCTTTTAAAATAACTGTAAGTGATCTATATTGTTCTTAGTTTGTGTTTAGGCTTCTTTAATCTAAAAATTGTGCACTTTACAGATTTTGTACTCAGTAAACGAGATTTATATATTCAAATATATATATATATATATATATAGTTCTATGTTAAAATAACATAATAAAAACAATGCTCAACAAATAAGGAGCCTGGTATATTTAAAAAATATGTCCTACCTAGTTATGCGGTCTACGACTTCGAAGTTTCGTGCCCAACACCTGACGAGTGCCACATTTAGGCACGAAACTTCGAAGTCATGGAAACTAGGTAGGGCAATTTTTCTACAAACATATATATATATATATATATATATATATATATATATATATATATATATATATATATATATATGTAGAAAATTAAAAAAAAGCCAAGGTAGAAGCTGGGGAGACGAACATATGATATAAAAGCAATAACTCCTTTTTTTTTCCTCTTCTCTTTCCAGTTTCACATGGAATGACGTCACAGAGACCTTTGACTGGCTCATCGGGTATCTCTCTCTCTCTCTCTCTCTCTCTCTCTCTCTTTTCTCTCTCTTTATGTCTCTTTCTCTCTCTCTCCCTCCCTCTCTCTCTCTCTCACTCTCTGTCCCTCTCTCTCTCTCTTCGAAATTCATTTAGTTAGAAAAAAAAGTGATAAAATATCACATTTGGAAAGCTGTAATGGCTTTCAGCTTAAATGAATAAAAACGTGTCCACATGTCATAAACAATTGATTAGTTCTGTTTCAACTGGATCAAAGTAAAGGATATTTAGGTTGTTGACAGCGACTTGGCAACAAAAGGGATTTTAAAGTCAAATTGTTTTTCCTTAAACGTTATTTGAAGAACTTTAGAAACTTAATACAGTAGCATAACATAATTAAGTTGCACATACTTAAGATATGATGTCATGTATTAGGGATCGTAACTAAAAGTTGTTTTTTTTTTAAATGTTCATATTTTGATGCATATATTCATGACATTATTTTAGAAAAAAAAATTCCATCATTTCCTCTTGAAAAATTTTCATTCGATGAATGAAATTAACATTAATCTTGATTGTTTTGAACTGGTCCATTCAAATGAGATTGCAATTTAATTCATTTTCATTTCTCTGGATTACAAAAATAATGCAAATTTTAAATTTAGTTAATTTTTTTTCTTAAAAAAAAAAAATTATTTTCATGAACCCATTTCATCCCAATTCGTATTTAGGCAAATTTGCTATACCAAACAAAAGAAGACTTTATCTTTCCAAGAAAATCAAAAGTATACTTCATAAGGAATTTCCTAATTTTCTAAAACAAGTCATTCATCTCGTATAATATCATAGTTTTTAGTAAAGTAAAAGCCAGCACAAAATAACTCTGTGCTTTATGTTCCTCTTTTTTTCAGGACTTCCGCCATTGTCATCAACAGATGATTGTAAGATTTGAGAAAAATCTCATCCAATTCCCACTATTGTTCTAAGTATAGTTTTTTCCTCTCTTCCATTTTAAGAAAAAAATATGCAAAATTCTATTAATATGGGGGCTTTAACACTTTTAAAGATGAAACAAAATTTGAAAGAAGACAATTTCTTCAAGATGAACAAGATTTTCTATTCTCGATACTTAATAATTGTATTCCTCCTTACAAGTCTTGCCTATCTGGCCCATATCACCTTTGACAAATGATCACATAAAAACCAACAGCAACAACAACAAAACAACAACAACAGCAACAACAACAAATTGACACCTCTAATATTGCAATGCTTCCTGGATCACTCCATTTTTCGTCCTCCATTCTCTTCCAGTTTCAGAATTCAAGACAACATTAAGTCCTCCCTCAAGCTCACCAGGTATCTCTTACTCTTTTTTTTATCTCTGTATGTCTGTCTGTCTGTCTGTGTGTCTCTCTTCTAAATGTCTCTCGCTCGTTCTCTCTGTCTCTCTGTCTCTCTCTCTCTCTTTCTCTCCCTCTCTCTCTTTCTCTCTGTCTCCATTTTTCTCTCTTTTTCTTCGACATTCATTTGGCAAAGAAAAAAAAAGAGATAAAAATTCACATTTGGAAAGTTAAAATGGCTTTCAGCTTAAAATGAATAAAAAAGTGTGCTCACGAAATCAACAATTGATTAGTTCTATATCAACTGGATCAATGTAAAGAATATTTAGGTTGTTGATAGCGACTTGGCAACAAAAGGATTCAAAAAGCAAACAATTTTTCATTGAACATTATTTGACGAACTTAAGATATTTAATACAGTAGCATAACGTAATTAACATGCATATACTTACGATATGATGTCATGTACTAGGGATGGTAAGAAAAATTTTTATTTTATTTCAAACGTTTATATTTTGATGTACATATTCATGATAATATTTTAGAAAAAAAAATTGTTTCATTTACTTTCTTAATTTATTTTCACTCGATGAATGAAACTAATATTAGTCTTGACTGTTTTGAACTGGACCATTCACGTGAGATTACAATTTAAATCATTTTCATTTCTCTGGATTAAATAAAAATGCAAATTTTAAATTCCGTTCATTTTTTTTCTTAAAATATATATATGTATATATATATATATATACATATATATATATATTTATATATATATAGATCTATAAATTATATATTTTCGAAGTAAACTTATATTTTAATTATTTTCATCACCATTGTGAAGCAGTTAAACAAAAGTTGGTTATCTATTGTCATTCAAACTCTATTCTTAATTAGAAAAAAATTATTGATTTCTTTCTTAGTTATCTTTTTTAAAAACATACCATATTTGATAAAAGACAGTTTTAAGAATCGACAGCAGTGACCAATCTTTATTGACACTTGTCTTATAGAATCTTGCAAAGAAATTTGTCTTTATTTCTGTCATCACAAGTAAACCAAGCTATCTACAGTTGACTCGTCAGTTGTCTATTTTGACATTATTATTTCTGGAATCATTTCATTCCAAATTGGATTTAGACAAACTCGCTATACAAAACAACAGAATACATAATCTTTCAAAGAAAAAAAATATATACTTTGTAAGAAAATTTGCAAATTTTATAAAACAATTCATTCATCTATAACATCATAGTTGTTAGTAAAGTAAAGGCTAGTACAAAAAAAACTCTGTGCTTAACGTTAATTTTTTTTTTCAGGACTACCGCCATTGTCATCAACAGATGAATGTAAGTTTTGAGAAAAGTCTGATTCCATTCACACATTTGTTTTAAATGTAGTTTTTTCCTCTCTTCTATTTGAAGAAAAAAAAATATACAGTAATTCTATTAATATGGGGGCGTCGTCATATCTTTAAAACTTTAAAAGATGAAACAATGTTCGTAAGAAGACCTTTTCTTCACTATGAACAAGATTTTCTATTCTCGATACTTAATAATTGTATTCCTCCTTACAAGCACTGTCTATCTGGCCCACATCACCTTTGACAAATAATCAGAAAAAACAACAAAAAAACCAACAAGAACAACAACAACAACAACAAAAAACAGACAACTGAAACACTGTAAATCTTTCTGCATAACTCCATTTTTCGTCCTCCATTCTCTTCCAGTTTCCGAATTCAAGACAACATTAAGTCCTCCCTCAAGCTCACCAGGTATCTCTTACTCTTTTTTTTATCTCTGTCTGTCTGTCTGTCTCTCTCTCTCTCTCTTCTGTCTCTGTCTGTCTGTCTCTTTCTCTCTTTCTTTCTCTCCCTCTCTCTCCCTTTCTCTCTGTCTCTGTTTTTCTCTCTTTTTCTTCGACATTCATTTGCCGAAGAAAAAAAAAAGATAAAAATTCACATTTGGAAAGTTATAATGGCTTTCAGCTTGAATAAATAAAAAAGTGTGCTCACGAAATCAACAATTGATTAGTTCTATATCAACTGGATCAAAGTAAAGAATATTTAGGTTGTTGATAGCGACTTGGCAACAAAAGGATTCAAAAAGCAAACAATTTTTCATTGAACATTTTTTGACGAACTTAAGATATTTAATGCTGTAGCATAACGTAATTAACATGCATATATTTACGATATGATGTCATGTACTAGGGATCGTAAAAACAATTTTTGTTTCATTTCAAACGTTTATATTTTAATGTACATATTTATGATATCATTTTAGAAAAAAAAATCTCTTCATTTACTTTTTTGAAAATTTTTCACTCGAGGAATGAAACTAACATTAGTTTTGACTGTTTTGAACTGGTCCATTCATGTGAGATTACAATTTAAATTATTTTGATTTCTCTGGATTAAAAAAAAAATGCGAATTTTAAATTTCGTTCATTTTTTTTCTTTAAAAAAATATATTTTTCCAAGTAAACTTATATTTTAATTATTTTCATCTCCATTGTGAAGGAATTAAACAAAAGCGGATTATCTACTGTCATTCAAACTCTATTCTTAATAAGAAAAAAAAATTATTAATTTTTTTCTCAGTTACCTTGTTAATAAACATACCTTATTTGAGAAAAGACAGCTTTAAGAATCGACAGAACTAATCAAACTTTTGAAGCTCTTATCTTATGGAATCTTTCAAACAAATTGGTCTTTCCATCTTTCCTCAAATGTAAACCAAACTATCTACAGCTGACTCCTTAGAAGTCTATTTTGACTTTATTATTTCTGGACTCATTTCATTCCAAACTGGATTTAGACCAACTTGCTATACCAAACAACAGAAGATATTATCTTTCCAAGAAAATCAAAAGTATATTTTGGAAGGAAATTTCTAAATTTTCTAAAATAATTCATTCGTCTATACCATCATAGTTGTTAGTAAAGTAAAGGCCAGTACAAAAAAAAAACCTCTGTGCTTAACGTTCCTCTTTTTTTCAGGACTACCGCCATTGTCATCAACAGATGAATGTAAGTTTTGAGAAAAGTCTGACTCATTTCACACTTTAGTATTAAGTATAGTTTTTTCATCTCTTCTATTTTAAGACAAAATATACAGAAAATCTAATAATATGGGGGCGTTGTCATGTCTTGAAAACTTTTAAAGATGAAACAAAGTTTGTAAGAAGACCTTTTCTTCACGATGAACAAGATTTTCTATTCTCGATAATTAATTATTGTATTCCTCCTTACGAACACTGTCTATCTGGACCATATAACCTTTAACAATTGATCACATAAAAACAACAACAACAACAACAACAACAACAACAACAAAAACAGCAACAACAACAAATTGACAACTGAAACACTGTAAATCTTTCTGCATAACTCCATTTTTCGTGGTTTTTTCTCTTCCAGTTTCAGAATTCAAGACATCATTAAGTCCTCCCTCAAGCTCACCAGGTATGTCTTACTTTTTTTTTCTCTCTCTGTCTGTCTGTCTATTTATCTCTCTCTCAATCTTTCTCTCTCTCTCTCTCTCTCTCTCTCTCTCTCTCTCCCACTTTCTCTTTCTCACTGTCTCTATTTTTCTCTCTTTTCCTTCGAAATTCATTTGGCGAAGAAAAAAAAAAGAGATAAAGTATCATATTTAGAAGGAAGGAAAGTTGTAATGGCTTTCAGATTGAATGAATAAAAAAGTGTTCACACAAAGTAACAAGTGATTTGTACTATTTCAACTGGATCAAAGTAAAAAAAATATTTATGTTGTTGATAGAGGCTTGGCAACAAAACAATTTTTAAAGTAAAGAGCTTTTTATTGAACAATATTTGACGAACTAAAGATACTTAATGCAACTGCATAACATGATTAAATTGCACGTACTTAAGATATGATGTCATGTGCTAGGGATCGTAACTAAAAGTTTTGTTTTATTTCAAACGTTCATATTTAAATGTATATATTCAGGACATTATTTTAGACAATCAAATTCTAATTTACTTTCTTGTAACACCTTCACTCGATGAATGAAATTGACATTAGTCTTGACTTCTTTTAACTTATCCTTTTCCTTATGATTCCAATTTAAATCATTTTGAATTTTCTGGATTACAAAAAAAAAAAGATGTAAATTTTGACTTTGGTTCATTTTCTATTATTTTTTTCCCTGGAAAAAATATTTTCGAAGTAAAATCTATATTAAAATGATTTTCATCACTTTCACCATTTCAAGAATTGAAAAAAAGGTTGTATATCTATTGTCATTCAAAATCCATTCTTATTAAGAAAAGTTTCTCAATTTCTCTCTTAGCTATGTTTTTTAAAAACATACTTTACTTGAGAAAAGACAGCCTTAAGAAACGACATAACTATTCAAACCTTTTAAGCCCATATCTTATGAAATTTTGCAAACAAATTGGTCTTTCCATCTTTCATCACATGTAAACCAAACTATCTACAGCTGACTTCTTAGATGTCTTTTTTGACTTTATTATTTCTGGACTCATTTCATTCCAAACTGGATTTAGACCAACTTGCTATACCAAACAACAGAAGATATTATCTTTCCAAGAAAATGAAAAGTATATTTTGTAAGGAATTTTCCAAATTTTGTAAAATAATTCATTCGTCTATAACATCATAGTTGTTAGTAAAGTAAAGGCCAGTACAAAAAAAACTCTGTGCTTAACGTTCCTCTTTTTCTCAGGACTACCGCCATTGTCATCAACAGATGAATGTAAGTTTTGAGAAAAGTCTGACTCATTTCACACTTTAGTATTAAGTATAGTTTTTTCATCTCTTCTATTTTAAGACAAAATATACAGAAAATCTAATAATATGGGGGCGTTGTCATGTCTTGAAAACTTTTAAAGATGAAACAAAGTTTGTAAGAAGACCTTTTCTTCACGATGAACAAGATTTTCTATTCTCGATAATTAATTATTGTATTCCTCCTCACAAACACTGTCTATCTGGACCATATAACCTTTAACAATTGATCACATAAAAACAACAGCAACAACAACAACAACAACAACAACTAATTGACAACTGAAACACTGTAAATCTTTCTGCATAACTCCATTTTTCGTGGTTTTTTCTCTTCCAGTTTCAGAATTCAAGACATCATTAAGTCCTCCCTCAAGCTCACCAGGTATCTCTTACTCTTTTTTTCTATCTCTGTCTGTGTGTCTATTTATCTCTCTCTCTCTCAATCTTTCTCTCTCTCTCTCCCTCTTTCTCTTTCTCTCTGTCTCTATTTTTCTCTCTTTTTCTTCGAAATTCATTTGGCGAAGAAAAAAAAAAAAGAGATAAAATATCATATTTAGAAGGAAGGAAAGTTGTAATGGCTTTCAGATTGAATGAATAAAAAAGTGTTCACACAAAGTAACAAGTGATTTGTACTATTTCAACTGGATCAAAGTAAAAAAAATATTTATGTTGTTGATAGAGGCTTGGCAACAAAAGAATTTTAAAAGCAAACAGTTTTTTATTGAACATTATTTGACGAACTAAAGATACCTTATGCAACTGCATAACATGATTCAATTGCACGTACTTGAGATATGATGTCATGTACTAGGGATCGTAACTAAAAGTTTTGTTTTATTTCAAACGTTCATATTTAAATGTATATATTCAAGACATTATTTTAGAAAAACAAATTCTTTCATTTACTTTCTTGTAACACCTTCACTCGATGAATGAAATTAACATTAGTTTTGAACTTTTTGAAACTGATCGTTTTCCGTGTGATTCCAAATTAAATCATTTTGATTTATCTGGATTACAAAGAAAAAGATTTAAATTTTGACTTTGATTCATTTTGTATTATTTTTTTTCCCTGGAAAAAAAAATATTTTCGAAGTAAACTCTATATTATTAATTTTCATCACTTTCATCATTTTAAGAATTAAAAAAAAAGGTTGTATATCTATTGTTATTTCAAATCCACTCTTATTTAGAAAAGTTTCTTAATTTCTTTCTCAGCTTCGTTTTTTAAAAAACATACCTTATTTGAGAAAAGACAGCCTAAAGAAACGACATAACTATTCAAACTTTTTAAGTCCATATCTTATGGAATCTTGCAAACAAATTGGTTTTTCAATCTTTCATCACATGTAAACCAAACTATCTACAGCTGACTTTTTAGTAGTCTACTTTGACTTTATTATTTCTGGACTCATTTCATTTCAAACTGGAGATTTAGACCAACTTGCTATACCAAACAACAGAAGATATTATCTTTCCAAGAAAATGAAAAGTATATTTTGTAAGGAAACTTCCAAATTTTCTAAAATCATTCATTCGTCTATAACATCATAGTTGTTAGTAAAGTAAAGGGCAGTACAAAAAATTCTGTGCTTAACGTTTCTCTTTTTCCAGGACTTCCGCCATTGTCATCAACAGATGAATGTAAGTTTTGAGAAAAGTCTGACTCACTTCACACTTTAGTATTAAGTATATTTTTTTCATCTCTTCTATTTTAAGACAAAATATATACAAAATCTAATAATATGGGAGCGTTGTCATGTCATGAAAACTTTTAAAGATGAAACAAAGTTTGCAAGAAGACCTTTTCTTCACCATGAACAAGATTTTTTATTCTCGATACTTCTATATTGTATTTGTCCTCACGAACACTGTCTACCTGGACCACATCACCTTTAAGAATTTATCACAGAAAAACAACAAAAAAACAACAAGAACAACAACAACAAAACAACAAAAAACAGACAACTGAAATACTGTAAATCTTTCTGCATAACTCCATTTTTCGTGGTCTTTTCTCTTCCAGTTTCAGAATTCAAGACATCATTACGTCCTCCCTCAAGCTCACCAGGTATCTCTTACTCTTTTTTTCTATCTCTGTCTGTCTGTCTGTCCGTCTATCTCTCTCTCTCTCTCTCTCTCTCTCTCTCTCTCTCTCTCTCTCTCTCTCCCTCTTTCTCTTTCTCTCCGTCTCTAGTTTTCTCTCTTTTTTTTTCAAAACTTATTTGGCGAAAAAAAAAAGATATAAAATATCACATTTGGAAAGTTGTAACGGCTTTCAGATTGAATGAATAAAAAAGTGTCCACACGAAATAAAGAAGTGATTTGTTCTTTTTCAACTGGATCAAAGTAAAGGATATTTATGTTGTTGATAGAGGCTTGGCAACAAAACAATTTTTAAAGTAAAGAGCTTTTTATTGAACAATATTTGACGAACTAAAGATA
>JAWDGP010002828.1:0-15210 GCA_033675545.1 Elysia crispata | reverse complement strand
GACGTTTTCCCTTGCGGTTTTCCTATTTCCGGTGATAAAAAGGGGGGAAAAAAGTAAGTGGTTTTTGTTTTTTTTCCGTAAGGGGAGAGGGAAAAATGTGAAAAAATTATTAAAAAAAAAGAAAATAAATTTTTTCCTCCTTTTATGGAGGTTTTTTGACCATTTTTTTGGGTGGTCCTAGTTTGCCGGAAAAAAGATGATTAGGAAATGTTTCTGGGGTAAGGAGAAGGAGTAGAGAGGAAAAAAAAGTAATTTTAAGAAAAAGGTGTTAAGCGCGTTTTTTAGGCATAATGTGTCGGAAAAAAGGAGTGTGTGTGGGTAGGAGTATGTGTCCGCGTAATTACGGCGGAAAAAAGGTAATTTGTAAAAAATGAAACTTGAGCGCACTTAGCGGCATTTTAGGGCACTTTAAGTCAAAATTTCGAAAAAAAAGGTAAGTGGTAATTTTACCGGTTACGAGGAGTGGTAGGGTGGAAAAAAGTCAAATAGGAAAAAAAAAATTTCTTATGGGACGTTTTCCCTTGCGGTTTTCCTATTTCCAGTGATAAAAAGGCGGAAAAAGTAAGTGGTTTTGTTTTTTTCCGTAGTAAGGGGAGAGGGAAAATGTGAAATAGATTATAAAAAAAAGAAAAAAAAATTTTCCTCCTTTGGGAGGTTTTTTGACCATTTTTGCTCGTTAGTTTGCCGGAAACGATGATTAGGAAGTGTTTTGGGGGTAAGGAGAAGGAGTAGAGAGGAAAACAATGTAATTTTATGAAACAGGTGTTAAGCGCGTTTTTTAGGCATAATGTGTCGGAAAAACGGAGTGTGTGTGGGTAGGTGTATGTGTCCGCGTAATCACGGCGGAAAAAAGGTAATTTGTAAAAAATGAAACTTAAGCGCGCTTAGCGGCATTTTAGAGAATTTTAAGTCGGAATTTCGAAAAAAACAGGTAAGTGGTAATTTACCTGTTTTACGAGGAGCGGTAGGGTGCAAAAAAGTCAAAAAAAAAAAGAAAAAAATTTTTTTTAAAGGACGTTTTCCATTGCGGTTTTTCGATTTCCAGTGATAAAAAGGGCGGAAAAAGTAAGTGGTTTTGTTTTTTTCCGTAAGGGGAGAGGAAAAAATGTGAAAAAAATTATAAAAAAAAAAGGAAAATTTTTTTCCTCCTTTCGGGAGGTTTTTTGACCATTTTTTGGTCGCTACTTTGCCGGAAAAGATGATTAGGAAGTGTTTCGGGGGTAAGGAGAAGGAGTAGAGAGGAAAAGAATGTAATTTTATGAAAAAGGTGTTGAGCGCGTTTTTTAGGTATAATGTGTCGGAAAAACGGAGTATGTGTGGGTAGGTGTATGTGTCCGCGTAATCACGGCGGAAAAAAGGTAATTTGTAAAAAATGAAACTTGAGCGCGCTTAGCGGCATTTTAGGGCACTTTAAGTCGAAATTTCGAAAAAAAAGGTAAGTGGTAATTTTTCCGATTACGAGGAGCGGTAGGGTGGAAAAAAGTCAAAAAAAAAAAAAAATTTTTAAAGGACGTTTTCCTTGCGGTTTTTCTATTTCCAGTGATAAAAAGGGCGGAAAAAGTAAGTGGTTTTGTTTTTTTCCGTAAGGTGAGAGGGAAAATTTGAAATAGATTATAAAAAAAGGAAAATTTTTTTTCTCCTTTAGGGAGGTTTTTTGACTATTTTTTGGTCGCTAGTTTGCCGGAAAAGATGATTATGAAGTGTTTCGGGGGTAAGGAGAAGGAGTAGAGAGAAAAAAAAGTAATTTTAAGAAAAAGGTGTTAAGTGCGTTTTTTAGATCTAATGTGTCGGAAAAACGGAGTGTGTGTGGGTAGGTGTATGTGTCCGCGTAATCACGGCGGAAAAAAGGTAATTTGTAAAAAATGAAACTTGAGCGCGCTTAGCGGCATTTTAGGGCACTTTAAGTCAAAATTTCGAAAAAAAAGGTAAGTGGTAATTTTTCCGATTACGAGGAGCGGTAGGGTGCAAAAAAGTCAAAAAAAAAAAAATTTTCATCGGACGTTTTTCCTTGCGGTTTTACTATTTCCGGTTATAAAAAGGGCGGAAAAAGTAAGTGGTTTTGTTTTTTCCGTAAGGGGAGAGGAAAAATGTGAAAAAAATTATAAAAAAAGGAAAAAAATTTTTTTCCTCCTTTCGGGAGGTTTTTTGACCATTTTTGGTCGCTAGTTTGCGTTAAAAGATGATTAGGGAAGTGTTTCGGGGGTAAGGAGAAGGAGTAGAGAGGAAAAGAATATAATTTAAGAAAAAGGTGTTAAGCGCGTTTTTTAGGCATAAATTGTCGGAAAAACGGAGTGTGTGTGTCCGCGTAATCACGGCGGAAAAAAGGTAATTTGTAAAAAATGAAACTTGAGCGCGCTTAGCGGCATTTTAGGGCACTTTAAGTCGAAATTTGGAAAAAAAAGGTAAGTGGTAATTTTTCCGATTACGAGGAGCGGTAGGATCTAAAAAAGTCAAATAAAAAAAAAATTTCTTATGGGACGTTTTCCCTTGCGGTTTTTCTATTTCCAGTGATAAAAAGGTCGGAAAAAGTAAGTGGTTTTGTTTTTTTCCGTAAGGGGAGAGGAAAAATGTGAAAAAAATTATAAAAAAAGGAAAAAATTTTTTCCTCCTTTCGGGAGGTTTTTTGACCATTTTTGGTCGCTACTTTGCCGGAAAAGATGATTATGAAGTGTTTCGGGGGTAAGGAGAAGGAGTAGAGAGAAAAAAAATGTAATTTTAAGAAAAAGGTGTTAAGCGCGTTTTTTAGGCATAATGTGTCGGAAAAACGGAGTGTGTGTGGGTAGGTGTATGTGTCCGCGTAATCACGGCGGAAAAAAGGTAATTTGTAAAAAATGAAACTTGAGCGCGCTTATCGGCATTTTAGAGCATTTTAAGTCGGAATTTCGAAAAAAAAAGGTAAGTGGTAATTTTTCCGATTACGAGGAGTGGTAGGGTGGAAAAAAGTTAAAAAACAAAACAAAAAAATTTTTTTTAAAGGACGTTTTCCATTGCGGTTTTTCGATTTCCAGTGATTAAAAGGGCGGAAAAAGTAAGTGGTTTTGTTTTTTTCCGTAAGGGGAGAGGAAAAATGTGAAAAAAATTATAAAAAAAGGAAAAAAATTTTTTCCTCCTTTAGGGAGGTTTTTTGACCATTTTTGGTCGCTAGTTTACCGGAAAAGATGATTAGGAAGTGTTTCGGGGGTAAGGAGAAGGAGTAGAGAGGAAAAAAATGTAATTTTAAGAAAAAGGTGTTCAGCGCGTTTTTTAGGCATAATGTGTCGGAAAAACGGAGTGTGTGTGGGTAGGTGTATGTGTCCGCGTAATCACGGCGGAAAAAAGGTAATTTGTAAAAAATGAAACTTGAGCGCGCTTAGCGGCATTTTAGGGCACTTTAAGTCGAAATTTCGAAAAAAAAGGTAAGTGGTAATTTTTCCGATTACGAGGAGTGGTAGGGTGGAAAAAAGTCAAAAAAAAAAAAAAAATTTTTTTTAAAACGACGTTTTCCCTTGCGGTTTTCCTATTTCCGGTGATAAAAAGGGGGAAAAAAGTAAGTGGTTTTGTTTTTTTCCGTAAGGTGAGAGGGAAAATTTGAAATAGATTATAAAAAAAGAAGAAATTTTTTTTTCTCCTTTAGGGAGCTTTTTAACTATTTTTGGTGATTAGTTTGCCAGAAAAGATGATTAGGAAGTGTTTCGGGGGTAAGGAGAAGGAGTTCAGAGCAAAAAAAGGTAATTTTAAGAAAAAGGTGTTAAGCGCGTTTTTTAGGCATTATGTGTCGGAAAAACGGAGTGTATTGGGGTAGGTGTGTGTGTTTGCGTAATCACGGCGGAAAAAGGTAATTTGTAAAAAATGAAACTTGAGCGCGGTTAGCGGCATTTTAGGGCACTTAAATTCGGAAAATTCGAAAAAAAGGTAAGTGGTAATTATTCCGATAACGAGGAGCGGTTGGGTGCAAAAAAATCGAAAAAAAAAAAAAAAGAAAAAAAATTTTTATGGGACGTTTTCCCTTGCGGTTTTCTATTTCCAGTGATAAAAAGGGCGGAAAAAGTAAGTGGTTTTGTTTTTTTCCGTAAGGGGAGAGGGAAAAATGTGAAAAAAATTATAAAAAAAGGAAAATTTTTTTCCTCCTTTCGGGAGGTTTTTTGACCATTTTTTGGTCGCTACTTTGCCGGAAAAGATGATTAGGAAGTGTTTCGGGGGTAAGGAGAAGGAGTAGAGAGAAAAAAAATGTAATTTTAAGAAAAAGGTGTTAAGCGCGTTTTTTAGGCATAATGTGTCGGAAAAACGGAGTGTGTGTGGGTAGGTGTATGTGTCCGCGTAATCACGGCGGAAAAAAAGGTAATTTGTAAAAAATGAAACTTGTGCGCGCTTATCGGCATTTTAGAGCATTTTAAGTCTGAATTTCGAAAAAAAAGGTAAGTGGTAATTTTTCCGATTACGAGGAGTGGTAGGGTGGAAAAAAGTTAAAAAACAAAACAAAAAAATTTTTTTTAAAGGACGTTTTCCATTGCGGTTTTTCGATTTCCAGTGATTAAAAGGGCGGAAAAAGTAAGTGGTTTTGTTTTTTTCCGTAAGGGGAGAGGAAAAATGTGAAAAAAATTATAAAAAAAGGAAAAAAATTTTTTCCTCCTTTAGGGAGGTTTTTTGACCATTTTTGGTCGCTAGTTTACCGGAAAAGATGATTAGGAAGTGTTTCGGGGGTAAGGAGAAGGAGTAGAGAGGAAAAGAATGTAATTTTATGAAAAAGGTGTTAAGCGCGTTTTTTAGGTATAATGTGTCGGAAAAACGGAGTATGTGTGGGTAGGTGTATGTGTCCGCGTAATCACGGCGGAAAAAAGGTAATTTGTAAAAAATGAAACTTGAGCGCGCTTAGCGGCATTTTAGGGCACTTTAAGTCGAAATTTCGAAAAAAAAGGTAAGTGGTAATTTTTACTCATTACGAGGAGCGGTAGGATCCAAAAAAGTCAAATAAAAAAAAAAAAAATTTCTTATGGGACGTTTTCCCTTGCGGTTTTTCTTTTTCCAGTGATAAAAAGGGCGGAAAAAGTAAGTGGTTTTGTTTTTTTTCCGTAAGGGGAGAGGGAAAATGTGAAAAAAATTATAAAAAAAAAAGGAAAATTTTTTTCCTCCTTTCGGGAGGTTTTTTGACCATTTTTTGGTCGCTACTTTGCCGGAAAAGATGATTAGGAAGTGTTTCGGGGGTAAGGAGAAGGAGTAGAGAGAAAAAAAATGTATTTTTAAGAAACAGGTGTTAAGCGTTTTTTTTTAAGGCATAATGTGTCGGAAAAACGGAGTGTGTGTGGGTAGGTGATGTGTTCGCGTAATCACGGCGGAAAAAAAGGTAATTTGTAAAAAATGAAACTTGAGCGCGCTTAGCGGCATTTTAGGGCACTTTAAGTCGGAATTTCGAAAAAAAAGGTAAGTGGTAATTTTTCCGATTACGAGGAGCGGTAGGATCCAAAAAAGTCAAAAAAAAAAAAAAAAAAATTTCTTATGGGACGTTTTCCCTTGCGGTTTTTCTATTTCCAGTGATAAAAAGGGCGGAAAAAGTAAGTGGTTTTTTTTTTTTTCCGTAAGGGGAGAGCGTAAATATGAAATAGATTATAAAAGAAAAGAAATTTTTTTTTATCCTTTAGGGAGCTTTTTCACTATTTTTGGTGGTTAGTTTGCCGGAATAGATGATTAGAAAGTGTTTCGGGGGTAAGGAGAAGGAGTAGAGAGCAAAAAAAAAAGTAATTTTTTAGAAAAAGGTGTAAAGCGCGTTTTTTAGACATTATGGGTCGGAAAAACGGAGTGTGTGTGGGTAGGTGATTTGTTCGCGTAATCACGGCGGAAAAAAAGGTAATTTGTAAAAAATGAAACTTGAGCGCGCTTAGCGGCATTTTAGGGCACTTTAAGTCGAAATTTCGAAAAAAAAGGTAAGTGGTAATTTTTCCGATTACGAGGAGCGGTAGGATCCAAAAAAGTCAAATAAAAAAAAATTTCTTATGGGACGTTTTCCCTTGCGGTTTTTCTATTTCCAGTGATAAAAAGGGCGGAAAAAGTAAGTGGTTTTGTTTTTTCCGTAAGGGGAGAGGGAAAATGTGAAAAAAATTATAAAAAAAGGAAAAAAAATTTTTCCTCCTTTCGGGAGGTTTTTTGACCATTTTTGGTCGCTAGTTTGCCGGAAAAGATGATTAGGAAGTGTTTCGGGGGTAAGGAGAAGGAGTAGAGAGGAAAAAAATGTAATTTTAAGAAAAAGGTGTTAAGCGCGTTTTTTAGGCATAATGTGTCGGAAAAACGGAGTGTGTGTGTGTAGGTGATGTGTCCGCGTAATCACGGCGGAAAAAAAGGTAATTTGTAAAAAATGAAACTTGAGCGCGCTTATCGGCATTTTAAGGCATGTTAAGTCGGAATTTCGAAAAAAAAGTTACGTGGTAATTTTTCCGATTACGAGGAGTGGTAGGGTGGAAAAAAGTCAAAAAAAAAAATGTTTTTAAAAGGACGTTTTCCCTTGCGGTTTTCCTATTTCCGGTGATAAAATGGGGGAAAAAAGTAAGTGGTTTTGTTTTTTTCCGTAAGGGGAGAGGGAAAATTTGAAATAGATTATAAAAAAAAAGAAAATTTTTTTTTCTCGTTTAGGGAGCTTTTTAACTATTTTTGGTGGTTAGTTTGCCGGAAAAGATGATTAGGAAGTGTTTCGGGGGTAAGGAGAAGGAGTACAGAGCAAAAAAAGGTAATTTTAAGAAAAAGGTGTTAAGCGCGTTTTTTAGGCATAATGTGTCGGAAAAACGGAGTGTTTGTGGGTAGGTGTATGTGTCCGCGTAATCACGGCGGAAAAAAGGTAATTTGTAAAAAATGAAACTTGAGCGCGCTTAGCGGCATTTTAGGGCACTTTAAGTCGGAATTTCGAAAAAAAAGGTAAGTGGTAATTTTTCCGATTACGAGGAGTGGTAGGGTGGAAAAAAGTCAAAAAAAAAAAAAAATTTTTTTAAAAGGACGTTTTACCATGCGGTTTTCCTATTTCCGGTGATAAAATGTGGGAAAAAATTAAGTGGTTTTGTTTTTTTCCGTAAGGGGAGAGGGAAAATTTGAAATAGATTATAAAAAAAAAAGGAAATTTTTTTTTCTCCTTTAGGGAGCTTTTTAACTATTTTTGGTGGTTAGTTTGAATTAAAAGATAATTAGGAAGTGTTTCGGGGGTAAGGAGAAGGAGTACAGAGCAAAAAAAGGTAATTTTAAGAAAAACGTGTAAAGCGCGTTTTTTAGACATTATGTGTCAAAAAAACGGAGTGTGTGTGGGTAGGTGATGTGTTCGCGTAATCACGGCGGAAAAAAATGTAATTTGTAAAAAATGAAACTTGAGCGCGCTTATCGGCATTTTAAGGCAATTTAAGTCGGAATTTCGAAAAAAAAGGTAAGTGGTAATTTTTCCGATTACGAAGAGTGGTAGGGTGGAAAAAAGTAAAAAAAAAAAAAAAAAATTTTTTTTTAAAGGACGTTTTCCCTTCCGGTTTTTCGATTTCCAGTGATAAAAAGGGCGGAAAAAGTAAGTGGTTTTGTTTTTTTCCGTAAGGGGAGAGGGAAAATTTGAAATAGATTATAAAAAAAAAGGAAAAAAATTTTTTCCTCCTTTCGGGAGGTTTTTTGACCATTTTTGGTGGCTAGTTTGCCGGAAAAGATGATTAGGAAGTGTGTCGGGAGTAAGGAGAAGGAGTACAGAGCAAAAAAAGGTAATTTTAAGAAAAAGGTGTAAAGCGCGTTTTTTAGACATTATCTGTCGGAAAAACGCAGTGTGTGTGGGTAGGTGATGTGTTCGCGTAATCACGGCGGAAAAAAAGGTAATTTGTAAAAAATGAAACTAAAGCGCGCTTAGCGGCATTTTAGGGCACTTTAAGTCGAAATTTCGAAAAAAAAGGTAAGTGGTAATTTTTCTGATTACGAGGAGCGGTAGCATCCAAAAAATTCAAATAAAAAAAAAAATAATTCTTATGGGACGTTTTCCCTTGCGGTTTTTCTATTTCCAGTAATAAAAAGGGCGGAAAAAGTAAATGGTTTTGTTTATTTCCGTAAGGGGAGAGGGAAAATGTGAAAAAAATTATAAAAAAGGAAAAAAATTTTTTCCTCCTTTCGGGAGGTTTTTTGACCATTTTTGGTCGCTAGTTTGCCGGAAAAGATGATTAGGAAGTGTTTCGGGGGTAAGGAGAAGGAGTAGAGAGGGAAAAAATGTAATTTTAAGAAAAAGGTGTTCAGCGCGTTTTTTAGGCATAATGTGTCGGAAAAACGGAGTGTGTCTGGGTAGGTGTATGTGTCCGCGTAATCACGGCGGAAAAAAAGGTAATTTGTAAAAAATGAAACTTGAGCGCCCTTATCGGCATTTTAAGGCATTTTAAGTCGGAATTTCGAAAAAAAAGGGTAAGTGGTAATTTTTCCGATTACGAGGATTGGTAGGGTGCAAAAAAAAGTCAAAAAAAAAAAATTTTCTTACGGGACGTTTTCCCTTGCGGTTTTTCTATTTCCAGTGATAAAAAGGTCGGAAAAAGTAAGTGGTTTTGTTTTTTTCCGTAACGGGAGAGGGAAAATGTGAAAAAAATTATAAAAAAAGGAAAAAAATTTTTTCCTCCTTTAGGGAGGTTTTTTGACCATTTTTGGTCGCTAGTTTACCGGAAAAGATGATTAGGAAGTGTTTCGGGGGTAAGGAGAAGGAGTAGAGAGGAAAGGAATGTAATTTTATGAAAAAGGTGTAAAGCGCGTTTTTTAGACATTATGTGTCGGAAAAACGGAGTGTGTGTGAGTAGGTGATGTGTGCGCGTAATCACGGTGGAAAAAAAGGTAATTTGTAAAAAATGAAACTTGAGCGCGCTTAGCGGCATTTTAGGGCACTTTAAGTCGAAATTTCGAAAAAAAAGGTAAGTGGTAATTTTTTTGATTACGAGGATCGGTAGGATCCAAAAAAGTCAAATAAAAAAAAAAAAAAAAATTTCTTATGGGACGTTTTCCCTTGCAGTTTTTCTATTTCCAGTGATAAAAAGGGCGGAAAAAGTAAGTGGTTTTGTTTTTTTCTGTAAGGGGAGAGGGAAAATGTGAAAAAAATTATAAAAAAATAAAAAAAAATTTTTCCTCATTTCGGGAGGTTTTTTGACCATTTTTGGTCGCTAGTTTGCCGGAAAAGATGATTAGGAAGTGTTTCGGGGGTAAGGAGAAGGAGTAAAGAGAAAAAAATGTAATTTTAAGAAAAAGGTGTTCAGCGCGTTTTTTAGGCATAATGTGTCGGAAAAACGGAGTGTGTGTGGGTAGGTGTATGTGTCCGCGTAATCACGGCGGAAAAAAAGGTAATTTGTAAAAAATGAAACTTGAGCGCGCTTATCGGCATTTTAAGGCATTTTAAGTTGGAATTTCGAAAAAAAAGGTAAGTGGTAATTTTTCCGATTACGAGGAGTGGTAGGGTGGAAAAAAAGTCAAAAAAAAAAAAAAATTTTTTTCAAACGACGTTTTCCCTTGCAGTTTTCCTTTTTCCGGTGATAAAAAGGGGGGAAAAAATAAGTGGTTTTGTTTTTTTTTCGTAAGGGGAGAGGGAAAATTTGAAATAGATTATAAAAAAAAAAGACATTTTTTTTTCTCCTTTAGGGAGCCTTTTAACTATTTTTGGTGATTAGTTTGCCAGCAAAGATGATTAGGAAGTGTTTCGGGGGTAAGGAGAAGGAGTACAGAGCAAAAAAAGGTAATTTTAAGAAAAAGGGTGTAAAGCGCGTTTTTTAGACATTATGTGACGGAAAAACGGAGTGTGTGTGGGTAGGTGATGTGTTCGCGTAATCACGGCGGAAAAAAAGGTATTTTGTAAAAAATGAAACTTGAGCGCGCTTAGCGGCATTTTAGGGCACTTTAAGACGAAATTTCGAAAAAAAAGGTAAGTGGTAATTTTTCTGATTACGAGGAGCGGTAGGATCCAAAAAAGACAAATAAAAAAAAATTTATTATGGGACGTTTTCCCTTGCGGTTTTTCTATTTCCAGTGATAAAAAGGGCGGAAAAAGTAAGTGGTTTTGTTTTTTTCCGTAAGGGGAGAGGGAAAAGGTGAAAATATTATAAAAAAAGGAAAAAACATTTTTTCCTCCTTTCGGGAGGTTTTTTGACCATTTTTGGTCGCTAGTTTACCGGAAAAGATGATTAGGAAGTGTTTCGGGGGTAAGGAGAAGGAGTAGAGAGGAAAAGAATGTAATTTTATGAAAAAGGTGTTAAGCGCGTTTTTTAGGCATAATGTGTCGGAAAAACGGAGTGTGTGTGGGTAGGTGTATGTGTCCGCGTAATCACGGCGGAAAAAAGGTAATTTGTAAAAAATGAAACTTGAGCGCGCTTAGCGGCATTTTAGGGCACTTTAAGTCGAAATTTCGAAAAAAAAGGTAAGTGGTAATTTTTCCGATTACGAGGAGCGGTAGGATCCAAAAAAGTCAAATAAAAAAAAAAAAAAAAAATTTTTTTAAACGACGTTTTCCCTTGCGGTTTTCCTATTTCCGGTGATAAAAAGGGCGGAAAAAGTAAGTGGTTTTGTTTTTTTCCGTAAGGGGAGAGGGAAAATGTGAAAAAAATTATAAAAAAAGGAAAAAAATTTTTTCCTCCTTTCGGGAGGTTTTTTGACCATTTTTGGTCGCTAGTTTGCCGGAAAAGATGATTAGGAAGTGTTTCGGGGGTAAGGAGAAGGAGTAGAGAGCAAAAAAAGGTAATTTTAAGAAAAAGGTGTAAAGCGCGTTTTTTAGACATTATGTGTCGGAAAAACGGAGTGTGTGTGGGTAGGTGTATGTGTCCGCATAATCACGGCGGAAAAAAGGTAATTTGTAAAAAAATGAAACTTGAGCGCGCTTAGCGGCATTTTAGGGCACTTTAAGTCGGAATTTCGAAAAAAAGGTAAGTGGTAATTTTTCCGATTACGAGGAGTGGTAGGGTGGAAAAAAGTCAAAAAAAAAAAAAAAAAACTTTTTTAAAACGACGTTTTCCCTTGCAGTTTTCCTTTTTCCGGTGATAAAAAGGGGGAAAAAAGTAAGTGGTTTTGTTTTTTTCCGTAACGGGAGAGGGAAAATGTGAAAAAAATTATAAAAAAAGGAAAAAAATTTTTTCCTCCTTTAGGGAGGTTTTTTGACCATTTTTGGTCGTTAAGTTACCGGAAAAGATGATTAGGAAGTGTTTCGGGGGTAAGGAGAAGGAGTAGAGAGGAAAGGAATGTATTTTTATGAAAAAGGTGTAAAGCGCGTTTTTTAGACATTATGTGTCGGAAAAACGGAGTGTGTGTGAGTAGGTGATGTGTGCGCGTAATCACGGTGGAAAAAAAGGTAATTTGTAAAAAATGAAACTTGAGCGCGCTTAGCGGCATTTTGGGGCACTTGAAGTCGAAATTTCGAAAAAAAAAGGTAAGTGGTAATTTGTATCATTACGAGGAGCGGTAGGATCTAAAAAAGTCAAATAAAAAAAAATTTCTTATGGGACGTTTTCCCTTGCGGTTTTTCTATTTCCAGTGATAAAAAGGTCGGAAAAAGTAAGTGGTTTTGTTTTTTTCCGTAAGGGGAGAGGGAAAATGTGAAAAAAATTATAAAAAAAGGAAAAAATTTTTTCCTCCTTTCGGGAGGTTTTTTGACCATTTTTGGTCGCTAGTTTGCCGGAAAAGATGATTAGGAAGTGTTTCGGGGGTAAGGAGAAGGAGTAAAGAGAAAAAAATGTAATTTTAAGAAAAAGGTGTTCAGCGCGTTTTTTAGGCATAATGTGTCGGAAAAACGGAGTGTGTGTGGGTAGGTGTATGTGTCCGCGTAATCACGGCGGAAAAAAGGTAATTTGTAAAAAATGAAACTTGAGCGCGCTTATCGGCATTTTAAGGCATTTTAAGTGGGAATTTCGAAAAAAAGTTAAGTGGTAAATTTTCCAATTACGAGGAGCGATAGGGTGGAAAAAAGTCAAAAAAAAAAAGAAAAAAAATTTTTTTTAAAGGACGTTTTCCCTTGCGGTTTTCCTATTTCCGGTGATAAAAAGGGGGAAAAAAGTAACTGGTTTTTTTTTTTTAGTAAGGGGAGAGGGAAAATGTGAAATAGATAATAAAAAAAATGAAAATTTTTTTTTCTCCTTTAGGGAGGTTTTTAACTATTTTTGGTGGTTAGTTTGCCGGAAAAGATTATTAGGAAGTGTTTCGGGGGTAAGGAGAAGGAGTAGAGAGCAAAAAAATGTAATTTTAAGAAAAAGGTGTAAAGCGCGTTTTTTAGACATTATGGGTCGGAAAAACGGAGTGTGTGTGGGTAGCTGATGTGTTCGCGTAATCACGGCGGAAAAAAAGGTAATTTGTAAAAAATGAAACTTGAGCGCGGTTAGCGGCTTTTTAGGGCACTTTAAGTCGGAATTTCGAAAAAAAAGGTAAGTGGTAATTTTTCTGATTACGAGGAGCGGTAGGATCCAAAAAAGTCAAATAAAAAAAAAAAAAAATTTCTTATGGGACGTTTTCCCTTGCGGTTTTTCTTTTTCCAGTGATAAAAAGGGCGGAAAAAGTAAGTGGTTTTGTTTTTTTTTCTGTAAGGGGAGAGGGAAAATGTGAAAAAAATTATAAAAAAAAAGGAAAATTTTTTTTTCCTCCTTTCGGGAGGTTTTTTGACCATTTTTTGGTCGCTACTTTGCCGGAAAAGATGATTAGGAAGTGTTTCGGGGGTAAGGAGAAGGAGTAGAGAGAAAAAAAATGTAATTTTAAGAAAAAGGTGTTAAGCGCGTTTTTTAGGCATAATGTGTCGGAAAAACGGAGTGTGTGTGGGTAGGTGTATGTGTCCGCGTAATCACGGCGGAAAAAAAGGTAATTTGTAAAAAATGAAACTTGAGCGCGCTTATCGGCATTTTAGGGCATTTTAAGTCGGAATTTCGAAAAAAAAGGTAAGTGGTAATTTTCCCGATTACGAGGAGCGGTAGGATACAAAAAAGTAAAAAAAAAAAAAAAAAGAAAAATTTTTTATGGGACATTTTCCCTTGCGGTTTTTCTATTTCCAGTGATAAAAAGAGGGAAAAAAGTAATTGGTTTTGTTTTTTTCCGTAAGGGGAGACGGAAAATAAGAAATAGATTATAAAAAAAAGAAAATTTTTTCTCCTTTTGGGAGGTTTTTTTACTATTTTTGGTGGTTAGTTTGCCGGAAAAGATGATTAGTAAGTGTTTCGGGGGTAAGGAGAAGGAGTAGAGAGCAAACAAATGTAATTTTAAGAAAAAGGTGTTCAGCGCGTTTTTTAGGCATTATGTGTCGGAAAAACGGAGTGTGTGTGTGTAGGTGTATGTGTTCGCGTAATCACGGCGGAAAAAAAGGTAATTTGTAAAAAATGAAACTTGAGCGCGCTTAGCGGAATTTTACGGCACTTTAAGTCGGAATTTCGAAAAAAAGGTAAGTGGTAATTTTTCCGATTACGAAGAGCGGTAGGATGCAAAAAAGTCAAAAAAAAAAAAAAAAATTTTATTATTGGACCTTTTCCGTTGCGGTTTTTCTATTTCCAGTGATAAAAAGGGCGGAAAAAGTAAGTGGTTTTGTTTTTTTCCGTAAAAGGAGAGGGAAATTGTAAAAAAAATATAAAAAAAAAAAAAATTTTTCCTCCTTTCGGGAGGTTTTTTGACCATTTTTGGTCGCTAGTTTGCCGGAAAAGATGATTAGGAAGTGTTTCGGGGGTAAGGAGAAGGAGTAGAGAGGAAAAAAATGTAATTTTAAGAAAAAGGTGTTAAGCGCGTTTTTTAGGCATAATGTGTCGGAAAAACGGAGTGTGTGTGGGTAGGTGTATGTGTCCGCGTAATCACGGCGGAAAAAAAGGTAATTTGTAAAAAATGAAACTTGAGCGCGCTTATCGGCATTTTAGGGCATTTTAAGTCGGAATTTCGAAAAAAAAGGTAAGTGGTAATTTTTCCGATTACGAGGAGCGGTAGGGTGCAAAAAAGTCAAAAAAAAAAAAAAAAAATTTCTTATGGGACGTTTTCCCTTGCGGTTTTTCTATTTCCAGTGATAAAAAGGGCGGAAAAAGTAAGTGGTTTTGTTTTTTTCCGTAAGGGGAGAGGGAAAATGTGAAAAAAATTATAAAAAAAGGAAAAAATTTTTTCCTCCTTTCGGGAGGTTTTTTGACCATTTTTTGGTGGTTAGTTTGCCGGAAAAGATGATTAGGAAGTGTTTCGGGGTAAGGAGAAGGAGTAGAGAGCAAAAAAAGGTAATTTTAAGAAAAAGGTGTTCAGCGCGTTTTTTAGGCATAATATGTCGGAAAAACGGAGTGTGTGGGTAGGTGATGTGTTCGCGTAATAACGGCGGAAAAAAAGGTAATTTGTAAAAAATGAAACTTGAGCGCGCTTAGCGGCATTTTAGGGCAGTTTAAGTCGAAATTTCGAAAAAAAAGGTAACTTGTAATTATTCTGATTACGAATAGCGGTAGGATCCAAAAAAGTCAAATAAAAAAAAAAAAAAAAATTTCTTATGGGACGTTTTCCCTTGCGGTTTTTCTATTTCCAGTGATAAAAAGGGCGGAAAAAGTAAGTGGTTTTGTTTTTTTCCGTAAGGGGAGAGGGAAAATGTGAAAAAAATTATAAAAAAAAGAAAAAAAATTTTTCCTCCTTTCGGGAGGTTTTTTGACCATTTTTGGTCGCTAGTTTGCCGGAAAAGATGATTAGGAAGTGTTTCGGGGGTAAGGAGAAGGAGTAGAGAGCAAAAAAAGGTAATTTTAAGAAAAGGTGTTAAGCGCGTTTTTTCGGCATAATGTGTCGGAAAAACAGAATGTGTGTGGGTAGGTGTATGTGTCCGCGTAATCATGGCGGAAAAAAAGGTAATTTGTAAAAAATGAAACTTGCGCGCGCTTATCGGCATTTTAGGGCATTTTAAGTCGGATTTTCGAAAAAAAAGGTAAGTGGTAATTTTCCCAATTACGAAGAGCGGTAGGATGCAAAAAAGTAAAAAAAAAAGAAAAATTTTTTATGGGACGTTTTCCCTTGCGGTTTTTCTATTTCCGATGATAAAAAGGGCGGAAAAAGTAAGTGGTTTTGTTTATTTCTGTAAGGGGAGAGGGGAAATGTGAAATAGATTATAAAAAAAAGAAAATTTTTCCTCCTTTAGGGAGCTTTTTTGACCATTTTTGGTGGTTAGTTTACCGGAAAAGATGATTAGGAAGTGTTTCGGGGGTAAGGAGAAGGAGTAGAGAGGAAAAAAAATGTAGAATTTTTAATGTAAAAAGGTGTTAAGCGCGTTTTTTAGGCATAATGTGTCGGAAAAACGGAGTG
>JAWDGP010002827.1:0-7500 GCA_033675545.1 Elysia crispata | reverse complement strand
CTCTCCTAAGAACCTTTGTTGACCACAACAACCTGCATCTTTAGATACATTTGCTGCCACACTCAATCTGTACCTTTTGGTACCTTTTCTGACCACACCAAGCTGCATCTTTAGATATCTTTGCTGACCACACCAAGCTGCATCTCTAAATCCCTTTGCTGACCATACCAATCTGTACCTCTTGGTACTTTTGCTGAACACACTAATCTGCATCTCTAGATACCTTTGCTCAATTCTAAGACAAGACCAATCTGCGTCCCCAGGTACCAGAAAGCCCTGGCGACCCTCCGAGAGATCCCAGCTTATGTCTCCAGAGTGGAGGATGAGTCGAGCAACGATCTCGAGGAGATTGCCAAGCGGCTCTTCAGGACAACAGCTGCGTCTAGAGGTGAGCTAGAAGTAGTAGCACTATAGAGGCTTACGGTGATGTTTAGAGGCTTACGGCTGTAGTGGCACTATATAGCTATATATACTTACAGCTGCGTCTAGAGGTGAGCTAGAAGTAGTAGCACTATAGAGGCTTACGGTGATGTTTAGAGGCTTACGGCTGTAGTGGCACTATATAGCTATATATACTTACAGCTGCGTCTAGAGGTGAGCTAGAAGTAGTAGCACTATAGAGGCTTACGGTGATGTTTAGAGGCTTACTGCTGTAGTGGCACTATATAGCTATATATACTTACAGCTGCGTCTAGGAGGTGAGCTAGAAGTAGTAGCACTATATAGGCTTACGGTGATGTTTAGAGGCTTACGGCTGTAGTGGCACTGCTCTATATAGACTTTACAGCTGCGTCTAGAGGTGAGCTAGAAGTAGTAGCACTACCAAGAGCACGGCTGTAGTGGCACTACTCTTAACCACTTACAAGCACGTCTAGAGGTGAGCTAGAAGTAGTAGCACTATATAGGCTTACATTGATGTTTAGAGGCTTACGGCTGTAGTGGCTATATAGCTATATAGACTTACAGCTGCGTCTAGAGGTGAGCTAGAAGTAGTAGCACTATAGAGGCTTACGGTGATGTTTAGAGGCTTACGGCTGTAGTGGCACTATATATAGACTTACAGCTGCGTCTAGAGGTGAGCTAGAAGTAGTAGCACTATATAGGCTTACGGTGATGTTTAGAGGCTTACGGCTGTAGTGGCACTATATATAGACTTACAGCTGCGTCTAGAGGTGAGCTAGAAGTAGTAGCACTATAGAGGCTTACGGTGATGTTTGAAAGCTACGGCTGTGGCACTATATAGCCATATAGACTTACAGCTGCGTCTAGAGGTAGGCTAGAAGTAGTAGCACTATATAGGCTTACGGTGATGTCTACACGCATACGTGTCTAAAGGTGAGAAAGTAGTGGCACTATATAGCTATATAGACTTACAGCTGCGTCGAGTGGTGAGCTAGAAGTAGTAGCACTATAGAGGCTTACGGTGATGTTTAGAGGCTTACGGCTGTAGGTGGTACTATATAATATATATACTTACAGCTGCGTCTAGAGGTGAGCTAAGTGTAGTAACACTATATAGGCTTGTGATGTTTAGGAAGCACGGCTTACGGCTAGTAGGCACTACTATAGCTATATATACTTACATCTGCGTCTAGATGTGAGCTAGAAGTAGTAGCACTATATAGGCTTACGGTGATGTTTAGAGGTCTTTACTGCTGTAGTAGGCACTATATATAGACTTACAGCTGCGTCTAGAGGTGAGCTAGAGTAGTAGCACTATAGAGGCTTACAGGTGATGTTTAGAGGCTTACGGCTGTAGGTGGCACTATATAGCTATATAGACTTACAGCTGCGTCTAGAGGTGAGCTAGAAGTAGTAGCACTATATAGGCTTACGGTGATGTCTACAGGCATACGTGTCTATAGGTGAGATAGTAGTGGCACTATGAGCTTACGGTGATGTCTACAGGCATACGTGTCTTAAGGTGAGATAGTAGTGGCACTATATAGGCTTACGGTGATGTTTAGAGGCTTACGGCTGTAGTGGCACTATATATATAGACTTACAGCTGCGTCTAGAGGTGAGCTAGAAGTAGTAGCACTATATAGGCTTACGGTGATGTCTACAGGCATACGTGTCTTAAGGTGAGATAGTAGTGGCACTATATAGGTCTTTACGGTGAGTGTTTAGAGGCTTACGTATGTAGTGACTATATATAGACACAGCTGCGTCTAGAGGTGGCTAAGTAGTAACACTATATAGGCTTACGGTGATGTTTAGGGGCTTACTGCTGTAGTGGCACTATATATAGACTTACAGCTGCGTCTAGAGAGGTGACTAGAAGTAGTAGCACTATTGATGTTTAGAGGCTTACAGCTGTAAGTGGCACTATATAGCTATATAGACTTACAGCTGCGTCTAGAGGTGAGCTAGAAGTAGTAGCACTATATAGGCTTACGGTGATGTTTAGAGGCTTACGGCTGTAGTGGCACTATGGCTATATATACTTACAGCTGCGTCTAGAAGGTGAGCTAAGAGTAGCAGCACTATATAGGCTTACGGTGATGTTTAGAGGCTTACGGCTGTAGTGGCACTATATAGCTATATAGACTTACAGCTGCGTCTAGAGGTGAGCTAGAAGTAGTAGCACTATATAGGCTTACGGTGATGTCTACAGGCATACGTGTCTATAGGTGAGATAGTAGTGGCACTATATAGCTATATAGACTTACAGCTGCGTCTAGAGGTGAGCTAGAAGTAGTAACACTATAGAGGCTTACGGTGATGTTTAGAGGCTTACGGCTGTAGTGGCACTATATAGCTATATATACTTACAGCTGCGTCTAGAGGTGAGCTAGAAGTAGTAACACTATATAGGCTTACGGTGATGTTTAGAGGCTTACGGCTGTAGTGGCACTATATAGCTATATATACTTACAGCTGCGTCTAGAGGTGAGCTAGAAGTAGTAGCACTATATAGGCTTACGGTGATGTTTAGAGGCTTACGGCTGTAGTGGCACTATATATAGACTTACAGCTGCGTCTAGAGGTGAGCTAGAAGTAGTAGCACTATAGAGGCTTACGGTGATGTTTAGAGGCTTACGGCTGTAGTGGCACTATATAGCTATATAGACTTACAGCTGCGTCTAGAGGTGAGCTAGAAGTAGTAGCACTATATAGGCTTACGGTGATGTCTACAGGCATACGTGTCTATAGGTGAGATAGTAGTGGCACTATATAGGCTTACGGTGATGTCTACAGGCATACGTGTCTTAAGGTGAGATAGTAGTGGCACTATATAGGCTTACGGTGATGTTTAGAGGCTTACGGCTGTAGTGGCCACTTTATATATAGACTTACAGCTGCGTCTAGGAGGTGAGAGCTAGAAGTAGTAACACTATATAGGCTTACGAGTGATGTTTAAGAAGGCTTACTGCTGTAGTGGCACTATATATAGACTTACAGCTGCGTCTAGAGAGAGGTGAGCTAGAAGTAGTAACACTATAGAGGCTTACGGTGATGTTTAGAAGGCTTACGGCTGTAGTGGCACTATATATAGACTTACAGCTGCGTCTAGAGGTGAGCTAGAAGTAGTAGCACTATAGAGGCTTACGGTGATGTTTAGAGGCTTACGGCTGTAGTGGCACTATATATAGACTTACAGCTGCGTCTAGAGGTGAGCTAGAAGTAGTAACACTATATAGGCTTACGGTGATCTTTAGAGGCTTACGGCTGTGTCTAAAAGTGAGATAGTAGTGGCACAATATATAGACTTACAGCTGCCTCTAGAGGTGAGCTAGTAGTTGCATTATTACGGCTGCGTCTAGATGTAAGCTAGTAGCGACACCACATAGGCTTATGGCTGCGTCTAGAGGTGAGCTAGTAGTAGCACCATTACGGCTCCGTCTAGAGGTGAGCACTATTACGGCTCCGTCTAGAGGTGAGCTAGTAGTAGCACTATTACGGTTCCGTCTAGAGGTGAGCTTGTAGTAGCACTATTAATACGGCTCCGTCTAGAGGTGAGCTAGTGGTAGCACTATTACGGCTCCGCTTAGGGGTGAGCTAGTAGTAGCACTATTACGGCTCCGTCTAGAGGTGAGCAAGTTGTGGCATAATATAGGCTTATAGCTGCGTCTAGAGGTGAGCTAGTAGTAGCATTATTACGGCTCCGCTTAGAGGTGAGCTAGTAGTAGCACTATTACGGCTCCGCTTAGAGGTGAGCAAGTTGTGGCATAATATAGGCTTATAGCTGCGTCTAGAGGTGAGCTAGTAGTAGCACTATCACGGCTCCGTCTAGAGGTGAGCTAGTAGTAGCACTATCACGGCTCCGTCTAGAGATGAGCTAGTAGTAGCACTATTGCGGCTCCGTCTAGAGGTGAGCTAGTAGTAGCACTATTGCGGCTCCGTCTAGAGGTGAGCTAGTTGTGGCACCATAAAGGATCATGGCTGCGTCTAGAGGTGAGATAGTAGTGGCACTAATACGGCTCCGTCTAGAGGTGAGCTAGTTGTGGCACCATATAGGATTAGGGTTGTGTCTAGAGATGAGCTAGTGTTGGCACTTTTACAGCTAAGTCTAGAAGTGAGCTAGCAGTAGCCCCAAAAAGGCTTACAGCTGTGTCCAGAGATGAGCTAGTAGTAGCACCATACATGCTTACGGCTGTAACTAGAGTCTTACGGCTGTGTCTAAAGGTGAGATAGTAGTAGCACCAAATAGACTTACAACTGCGACTAAAGGTGAACTAGCAATAGCACTGTATTAGACTTTCGGATTCGTCTAGATTTGACGTAGTAGTAGCACCATAGGTGAGCTAGTAGTGGCACTATATATAGACTTACGGCTGCATCTAGAGATGAGCTAGTAGTGGCACTATATATAGACTTACGACTGCGTCTAGAGGTGAGATAGTAATAGCACTATATATAGACTTACGGCTGCATCTAGAGATGAGCTAGTAGTAGCACTATATATAGACTTACGGCTGCATCTAGAGATGAGCTAGTAGTAGCACTATACATAGACTTACGGCTGCGTCTAGAGATGAGCTAGTAGTAGCACTATATATAGACTTACAGCTGCATCTAGAGATGAGCTAGTAGTAGCACTATATATAGACTTACGGCTGCATCTAGAGATGAGCTAGTAGTAGCACTATATATAGACTTACGGCTGCATCTAGAGATGAGCTAGTAGTAGCACTATATATATAGACTTACGGCTGTATCTAGAGATGGAGCTAGTAGTAGCACTATACATAGACTTACGGCTGCGTCTAGAGATGAGCTAAGTAGTAGCACTATATATAGACTTACGGCTGCATCTAGAGATGAGCTAGTAGTAGCACTAAGTATAGACTTACATTGCATCTAGAGATGAGCTAGTAGTAATTCATATATATGGACTTACGGCTGCATCTAGAGATGAGCTAGTAGTAGCACTATATATAGAATTACGGCTGCATCTAGAGATGGTAGCTAGTAGTAGCACTATATATAGAATTACGGCTGCATCTAGAGATGAGCTGCAAGACTATATAGACTTACGGCTGTACCCAGAGATGATGTATCTATATATAGACTTACGCGATCTAGAGATGAGCTTGTAAATAGCACTATATATAGAATTACGAGCTGCATCTAGAGATGAGATAAAGTAGCAAAGCACTATAGATAGTGGAAACTTACAGCTGCATCTAGTGGCGAAATAGCATCAGCACTATATATAGACTTACGGCTATGTCCATTGTTGAGGTAGTAGGGGCTCTTAATGGAACAACAATTTTACCAGAAGTAATGTAGTAGCAGAACTTTAATAGAACAGCCACTGAGACCAGAGATCAGATAGCAGTAGCAACATAAAGACTAACAATTGCGTCAAGAGGTGATGCAGTAGTATCACTATTGGGAATAACGGCTGCGTCTAAGGGTGAAGTAGTAGCAGCATCAGCTTTATCATCGGAGTAATAATTGCCTTGGTATTTGAGAAATGCATATGTATTCAGAGAGCCAATGTTGGCCGCGTGTCAATTATCGGTAATCCACCAACTTATCTCTCAATATCCGGTAATTCCGTGTAATCAACCGCCTTATTTCCCCTTATCGGTCAATACATGCGCAAAGCAACAAACTTATCTCCTCTTATTTGGTTATTCCGTGGCATCAACAAACTTTATCTCTCCTTATCCTGCCATTCCTTGTAATTAACCAACTTATCTTCTCCTTATCTGGCCATTCCGCAAAAATTCAACAAACTTATCTCTCTCTTATCCTGCCATTCCTTGTAATTAACCAACTTATCTCCCCTTATCTGGCCATTCCGTGTAATCAACAAACTTATCTCTCCTTATCCTGCCATTCCTTGTAATTAACCAACTTATCTCTCCTTTTATCCGGTCATTCCGTGTAATTAACCAACTTATCTCTCCTTATCTGGTCATTCCGTGTAATTAACCAACTTATCTCTCCTTATCCGGTCATTCCGTGTAATCAACCAACTTATCTCTCCTTATCCGGTCATTCCGTGTAATCAACAAACTTATCTCTCCTTATCCGGTCATTCCGTCAAATCAACAAACTTATCTCTCCTTATCCGGCTATTCCGCGGAATCAATCAACTTATCTTTCCTTATCCGGTCATTCCGTGTAATCAACCAACTTATCTCTCCTTATCCCGGTCATTCCGAAACAAATCAACTTATCTCTCCTTAACCGGTCATTCCGTGTAATCAACAAACTTATCTCTCCTTATCCTGCCATTCCGTGTAATCAACAAACTTATCTCTCCTTATCCTGCCATTCCGTGTAATCAACAAACTTATCTCTCCTTATCCGGCTATTTCGTGTAATTAACCAACTTATCTCTCCTTATCTGGTCATTCCGTGTAATCAACCACCTTATCTCCCCTTCTACAATTATGGCGTTCTCCCCTTACACGGTTATTCTGTGTAGGCTAATTAATCAACTTATCTCTCTTTACCCGATTATTCGGTATAGCGAACCATCTTATCTCCCCTTACGCGGTTATTCTGTGTAGGCTAATCAATCAACTTATCTCTCTTTACCCGATTATTCGGTATAGCGAAACCACCTATCCTTTACGATTATTGCGTTCTCCCTTACACGGTTATCGTGTAGGCTAATTAATCAACTTATCTCTTACCTGATTATTCGCATAGCGAACCATCTTATTCCCTTACACGATTGTTGCGTTCTCCCTTACACGGTTATTCTGTGTAGGCTAATTAACTTATCTCTTTACCTGATTATTCGGTATATGAACTATCTTTGGTCTCCCTTAACGCGGTTATTCTGTGTAGGCTAATCAATCAACTTATCTTCTCTTTACCCGATTATTCGGTATAGCCGGAACCACCTTATCTCCCTTTACACGATTATTGCGTTCTCCCCTTACACGGTTATTCTGTGTAGGCTAATCAATCAACTTATCTCTCTTTTTACCGGATTTGTATAGCGAACCACCTTATTCCCCTTCTACAATTATGGCGTTCTCTCCCTAACTCTGTTATTCCGTGTAGGCTAATCAATCAACTTATCTCTCTTTA
>JAWDGP010002826.1:10000-17355 GCA_033675545.1 Elysia crispata | reverse complement strand
GGATAAAACTGTTAGGGCTGTCTTGGGTGTTCTTGAACATTTCAGTGACGATTTTCCTGATTTTCCACTTCCCTGTTTCACGACAAAGCTATGTGTCCGTACATGTAACTTTGGAAACTTAATACCTTTATTGATAAACACAAAACGGTGAGGGCTGTGTTGGGTGTTCTTGAATATTCCAGTGACTATTTTTCGGATTTCCGTTTCCTGGTTAACATCGTAGCTACGTGTCCGTACAGGGCTGTCTTGGATGTTCTTGAATATTCCAAAAAACTTTTATCTGATTTTCATTTCTAGATGAACGACAAAGCTACGTGTTCTTATATGAAATTTTGGAAACTTAGAGGGTGTGGACTTATTAATACAAAACCGTTAGGGCTGTCTTGGGTGTTCTTGAACATTCCAGTGACTATTTTTCGGATATCCATTCCCTGGTTAACGATTAAGTTACGTGTCCGTACGTGACTCTTTGGAAACTTGAATATTCCAGTGACTATTTTTCGGATATCCATTCCCTGGTTAACGACTAAGTTACGTGTCCGTACGTGACTCTTTGGAAACTTGAATATTCCAGTGACTATTTTTCGGATATCCATTCCCTGGTTAACGACTAAGTTACGTGTCCGTACGTGACTCTTTGGAAACTTGAATATTCCAGTGACTATTTTTCGGATATCCATTCCCTGGTTAACGACTAAGTTACGTGTCCGTACGTGACTCTTTGGAAACTTGAATATTGCAGTGACTATTTTTCGGATATCCATTCCCTGGTTAACGACTAAGTTACGTGTCCGTACGTGACTCTTTGGAAACTTGAATATTCCAGTGACTATTTTTCGGATATCCATTCCCTGGTTAACGACTAAGTTACGTGTCCGTACGTGACTCTTTGGAAACTTGAATATTCCAGTGACTATTTTTCGGATATCCATTCCCTGGTTAACGACTAAGTTACGTGTCCGTACGTGACTCTTTGGAAACTTGAAAGAAGGATTGACGAGGCACGAAAGAGTCAGGGCTGTCTTGGGTGTTTTTGAATATTAAAAAAAACAACTATTATCTGGTTTCCATTTCTAGATGAACAACAAAACTACGTGTACTTATATGAAATTTTGGAAACTTAGGATATGGACTTATTAACACAAAACTGTTAGGGCTGTCTTGGGTCTTCTTGAATATTCCAGTGACTATTTTTCTGGTTTCTGTTCCCTGGTTAACGACACAGCTTCGTGTCCGTACAGGATACTTTGGAAACTTAAGAGATTTATTGATAAATACAAAACCGTAAGGGTTGTCTTGGGTGTTCTTGAATATTCCAGTGACTTTTTTTTTTCATTTCCTTTCCCTGGTTAACGACAATGCTATGTGTCAGTACATGATGCTTTGGAAATTTAGGAGATGGATTGACAAGGCACAAAACATGGCAGTTCACTTGTCCTTGGTGGCATGGGATCAACAACTTTATCATCTTGTGAAGCGAGTTCAAATCCACAGCCTCTTAGATAACGTCGAAGGTGGGCCGATCTAGATCTAGTGACGGGTGAAACAGCTCTGAACGTTTCCCCAAAACACTTTGTGTTGGCAACTGGAGAAAGAAAGAAAGAAATCATCAGCTGTTGTACAACATGAGTCATGACACCAGACAAGGTGGAATGACCCCATCTCTCAAATAAAAGTGAACCCTCTCTTACAGAGTAACAACCCCCCCACCAAAAAACAAACAAACAAAAAACAAAAAACATAAACAAAAACAAAAAAAAACAAAAAACAAATAAACAAAACACCTTGCGTTGACAACTGGGAGAAGAAAGAAAGAATTCAACAGCGAGATAACATGTGTTATGTCACCAGAAAGTATGGAATGACCCCATCTCTTAAATGAAAGTGACCCCTCTCTTACAGAGTACCGAAAACTACCACCTCACTAAGTACAAACAACAACCGGGGATAGTGACCTATCTATATAAGCTATGAAGAAAGTAATAGGAAGTCAATGTTAAAATTGACATGAAGGAAATAGTTATAACATATCCATCCTTATGCATCCACATGTTCTTACTTAAACCTCGAGCAAATTAATTTTACAAAGACGTGAAAACAAAAGGTCCGATTGAAATGCTTATTGATTACGTCCCTCACTCCCTCCCGTCCCTCACTCCCTCCCGTCCCTCACTCCCTCCCGTCCCTCACTCCCTCTCTCCCTCCCGTCCCTCACTCCCTCCTGTCCCTCCCGTCCCTCTCTCCCTCCCGTCCCTCACTCCCTCCCGTCCCTCACTCCCTCCTGTCCTTCTATCTCTCTTCCGTCCCTCTCTCCCTCCCGTCCCTCAATCCCTCCCGTCCCTCACTCCCTCCTGTCCTTCTATCTCTCTTCCGTCCTTCACTCCCTCCCGTCCCTCTCTCCCACCCGTCCCCTCCCTCCTCTCCCACTCCCTCCGTCCCTCACTCCCTCCCGTCCCTCCCTCCCTCCCTCCCTCTCCCTCCCGTCCCTCACTCCCTCCCGTCCCTCTCTCCCTCCCGTCCCTCTCTCCCTCCCGTCCCTCACTCCCTCCCGTCCCTCTCTCCCTCCCGTCCCTCTCTCCCTCCCGTCCCTCTCTCCCTCCCGTCCCTCACTCTCTCCCGTCCCTCTCTCCCTCCCGTCCCTCACTCCCTCCTGTCCTTCTATCTCTCTTCCGTCCCTCACTCCCTCCCGTCCCTCTCTCCCTCCCGTCCCTCACTCCCTCCCGTCCCTCTCTCCCTCCCGTCCCTCACTCCCTCCTGTCCTTCTATCTCTCTTCCGTCCTTCACTCCCTCCCGTCCCTCTCTCCTCCCCTCTCCCTCTCCCTCCCTCACTCCTTCCTCCGTCCCTCACTCCCTCCCGTCCCTCTCTCCCTCCCCGTCCCTCACTCTCTCCCCGTCCCTCTCTCCCCTCCCCGTCCCTCACTCCCTCCTGTCCTTCTATCTCCCTCCCGTCCCTCTCTCTCTCCCGTCCCTCAATCCCTCCCGTCCCTCACTCCCTCCCGTCCCTCTCTCCCTCCCGTCCCTCTCTCCCTCCCGTCCCTCTCTCCCTCCCGTCCCTCTCTCCCTCCCGTCCCTCTCTCCCTCCCGTCCCTCACTCCCTCCCGTCCCTCACTCCCTCCCGTCCCTCACTCCCTCCTGTCCTTCTATCTCTCTCCCGTCCCTCTCTCCCTCCCGTCCCTAACTCCCTCCCCGTCCCTCTCTCCCTCCCCGTCCCTCACTCCCTCCCGTCCCTCACTCTCTCCCGTCCCTCTCTCCCTCCCGTCTCTCACTCCCTCCCGTCCCTCACTCCCTCCCGTCCCTCACTCCCTCCCGTCCCTCTCTCCCTCCCGTCCCTCACTCCCTCCTGTCCTTCTATCTCTCTCCCGTCCCTCTCTCCCTCCCGTCCCTCACTCCCTCCCGTCCCTCACTCCCTCCCGTCCCTCACTCCCTCCCGTCCCTCACTCTCTCCCGTCCCTCACTCCCTCCTGTCCCTCACTCCCTCCCGTCCCTCACTCCCTCCCGTCCCTCACTCCCTCCCGTCCCTCTCTCCCTCCCGTCCCTCGCTCTCTCCCGTCCCTCTCTCCCTCCCGTCCCTCACTCCCTCCCGTCCCTCTCTCCCTCCTGTACCTCACTCCCTCCCGTACCTCACTCCCTCCCGTCTCTCACTCCCTCCCGTCCCTCACTCCCTCCCGTCCCTCACTCCCTCCCGTCCCTCACTCCCTCCCGTCCCTCACTCCCTCCCGTCCCTCACTCTCTCTCTTCCATCCCTCACTCCCTCCCGTCCCTCACTCCCTCCCGTCCCTCACTCCCTCCCGTCCCTCACTCCCTCCCGTCCCTCACTCCCTCCCGTCCCTCACTCCCTCCCGTCTCTCACTCCCTCCCGTCTCTCACTCCCTCCCGTCTCTCACTCCCTCCCGTCCCTCTCTCCCTCCCGTCCCTCTCTCTCTCCCGTCCCTCACTCTCTCTCTTCCATCCCTCACTCCCTCCCGTCTCTCACTCCCTCCCGTCTCTCACTCCCTCCCGTCTCTCACTCCCTCCCGTCTCTCACTCCCTCCCGTCCCTCACTCCCTCCCGTCCCTCGCTCTCTCCCGTCCCTCTCTCCCTCCCGTCTCTCACTCCCTCCCGTCTCTCACTCCCTCCCGTCCCTCTCTCCCTCCCGTCCCTCGCTCTCTCCCGTCCCTCTCTCCCTCCCGTCTCTCACTCCCTCCCGTCTCTCACTCCCTCCCGTCCCTCTCTCCCTCCCCGTCCCTCTCTCTCTCTCCCGTCCCTCACTCTCTCTCTTCCATCCCTCACTCTCTCTCTCCCGTCTCTCTCTCCCTCCCGTCCCTCTCTCCCTCCCGTCTCTCCTCCCTCCGTCTCTCAATCTCTCTCCTCCCATCCCTCTCTCCCTCCCGTCCCTCGCTCTCTCCCCGTCCCTCTCTCCCTCCCTCCCGTCTCTCTCTCCCTCCCGTCCCTCGCTCTCTCCCGTCCCTCTCTCCCTCCCGTCTCTCACTCCCTCCCGTCTCTCACTCCCTCCCGTCTCTCACTCCCTCCCGTCCCTCTCTCCCTCCCGTCCCTCTCTCTCTCCCGTCCCTCACTCTCTCTCTTCCATCCCTCACTCCCTCCCGTCTCTCACTCCCTCCCGTCTCTCACTCCCTCCCGTCCCTCTCTCCCTCCCGTCCCTCTCTCCCTCCCGTCCCTCACTCCCTCCCGTCCCTCTCTCCCTCCCGTCTCTCACTCCCTCCCGTCCCTCACTACCTCCTGTCCCTCACTCCCTCCCGTCCCTCTCTCCCTCCTGTCCCTCTCTCTCTCTCTTCCGTCCCTCAATTACCGACCATCCCCACCTTTCCTTCCTTCTTTCTCTCTCTTTATTTCGACCTTTAAGTAAAAAAAAAATACCCTCGACCTGACAGTCAAGACTGTAGGCTTGGTCCCGCTCTATCTTGATGTCGTGAAAACTTTCACTTTATCATTCTGTCTGTCTGCCTGCCTGTCTGAGGCTCCCCCCTCTCTCTCTCTCTCTCTCTCTCTCTCTCTCTCTCTCTCTCTCTCTCTCTCTCTCTCTCTTTCTCTCTATCTATCTCAATTCCCTTTCTCTCTACCTGTCTGACAATCCATGTATCCATTTCTCTATCTCTTTCCCCCTCTGCTAAAAATGTTGGTAGATAGATACATGTGGAGCATCTTATTGCTTTCTCTCGATTACACCTTGAACCTGTTTTTTTTTTTCGCCCATTCAACCACCAATGTCTATCATTAAACTGAGACCGATGAGCTCCAAGCATAAGTCACTCGGTGATGAACGTGCTCGCAGTTATTTCGCCCTCCCCCTTCTCTCTCTCTTTCCCTCTCTCTCTCCATCTTTCTCTCTCTCCACCTCTCTCTCTCTTTCTCTCACTCCATCTCTCTCTCCATCTCTCTCTCTTTCTCTCTCTCCATCTCTCTCTATCTCTCCCCCTCCCTCTCTCCCTCTGTCTCTTTCTCTCCCCCTCCCTCTCTCTCTATCTCTCCATCTCTCTCTCTCACCCCCCCTCCCCCACCCCTCCGTGTATTTCTCAATTCAGTGACAACGCCAGAGCCGCCCGGGGGTGGGCGGACCCTCTAACTGTCCAATCTAGGTCAAGAGATGCCCAGGGCATCTGCCAGGACACCAACCTAGAGCCCGGAGGGTGAGACACAACCTGTCTCTCTGTCGACTCTATAGACCACACAGCAAGGACGCGGTGGGAGAACAAGCTGAGAGGGAGAGAAAGAGAGAGACAGAGAGAGAGAGAGAGAGAGAGAGAGAGAGAGAGAGAGAGAGAGAGAGAGAGAGAGAGAGAGAGAGAGAGAGAGAGAGAAATGATTTCACCCATCACGCCGGATTACTGCAAAGCTCTCTCGTGACAAGGTAATGTAATGTTTAATGTCCCGGCGTTATGTCTCAACTCGGAAGACAATCCATTCGACTCAAAGGGGATTTGATGTTCCGTGTGCCAGCATAGTCCATGATATTTCATCGCTTACCCAGGCGAGCTTGGAGTACAGCAGTGGGAAGAGTATATCTGAGAGACGCAAGCTCGTTTTGGGGGAATATTTGGCCGATTTGCCTTCCGAGTTATTTAAAGATAAATGATGTTTTGATCCACTATTTCAACGAACAAATAATCACTGCCGCTGCCAAAATTCTTATCAGAATATCACGCCGTATTATTACAGATTAATATGTCAGACATTTATTTGGTTGTGTCTCTGTTATGTTGCTTGCTGAGCGTTTGAAGAAATAATCCTCCACTTTTATCTTACATGACTGTTGTGTGAGGTCTGTTTCTCACAACAAAACACTTCTCTTTGTGCACTGTGTAGGGTACAGTCACTGTGGTTCTAGAGTTATTCAAGGCTACCATTTTATACTATAATACCACAAGAATTGTCAGATCTTAGATTTCATTTCCCTCGATTGTAAATAATAATCACGATAAAGATGATGATATAATGGTGATGATAGTGATGATGATGATGTGAAAAGGAAGATAATGATAGTGACAATGTTATGTGATCAGGACGATATGAAATGATAGCAAAGGTGAAGATAATAACGTTGTTATTATGATCATGATCATGATAATGATATGATGATGATGACGATGATTATGATGATGATGATAACGATAGAGATAATGTTAATGACATACATTATTATTGTACCGAATAGATTAGCAAACCCCAATCGAAACCATAATTATGCAGACCGTCAACCTATCAAAACTAACGAGGTCCCCCGTCTAGCCCAGGTCACGTGACTCGTGTCTGCGGTCCTAGTCTGTTGAGTTTACTCAACTCCTGATCCCTGGATCTGGCGACAGTCTGGAGATGGTTGTGGTCGAACGTGGGAGGAGAAGGGGGTAGGGGGGAATTGACCAGTTCTAACTGGCAAACTCTGACTGAGGAATAATTGATTCGTCCGTAAACACATCCGGGTAAAGATAGACAGACAAGGAAGTATGTGAGTGGAAATGAAGAGAAAATATTGAGATTTGACTTAGTAGGGAAATGAATGAGAGAAGGAATGTTAGTAGGAGGAGGAGGAGGAGAGGCAGTTTGAGAATGAAACGGTTTGAAAGAGGAAGAAATATAGCTGTAGGAAAAGAGGGAGTGATGGAGAGGAAAAGAGGGTAAAAAAATAGATAGAGGAAAGAACGAAAAAGTGAAAGAATGAAAAAGATCGAGAAAGACAGACAGTGAACTTAAAAGAGGTGAGTGGGACGAACGAGAAATATATATATATATATATATATATATATTGATATAAAGACTGAAAAAAAAAAAACAAAAAAAAAAAAACGGAGTGTCACAAGCAAGGGGTTGACAAGTCTACATTCAAAGAGGAAGAAAAAAATGCGTTATTGAGAAATGAATAA
>JAWDGP010002826.1:0-5000 GCA_033675545.1 Elysia crispata | reverse complement strand
CTCGAGATGTGATTACCGTGAGAGAAAACTAGATCTAGGTCTAGAATCTAGAATCTTCATGGCGGAAAGTGCGGGGCCGAATTCAATAAGATCAAGACTTGAGGCTTGCTGGCAACAGGAGATTTGAGACAGGAGACAGGGGACTAGAGGCAGGACACGGAAGACAGAAGACAGAGGACAGAAGACAAGAGGCAGGAGACAGAAGACTAAAGGCAGGACACAGAAGACAGAAGACAAGAGACAGGAGACAGAAGACTAGAGGCAGGACACAGAAGACAAGAGACAGAAGACAGAAGACAAGAGACAGGAGACAGAAGGCTGGAGGCAGGACACAGAAGGCAGGAGACAGAAGACAAGAGACAGAAGACAGGGGACTAGAGGCAGGACAAAGAGGACTGGAGACAGAAGACAAGAGACAGAAGACAGAAGACAAGAGACAGGAGACAGAAGGCTGGAGGCAGGACACAGAAGGTAGGAGACAGAAGACAAGAGACAGAAGACAGGGGACTAGAGGCAGGACAAAGAGGACTGGAGACAGATGACAAGAGACAGAAGACAGGGGACTGGAGGCAGGACACAGAAGGCAGGAGACAGAAGACAAGAGACAGAAGACAAGGGACTGGAGGCAGGACACAGAAGGCAGAAGACAGAAGACAAGAGACAGGAGACAGAAGGCTGGAAGCAGGACACAGAAGACTGGAGACAGATGACTGGAAGCAGGACACAGAAGGCAGGAGACAGAAGACAAGAGACAGGAGACAGAAGGCTGGAAGCAGGACACAAAAGACTGGAGACAGATGACTGGAAGCAGGACACAGAAGGCAGGAGACAGAAGACAAGAGACAGAAGACAGGGAACTAGAGGCAGGACACAGAAGGCAGGAGACAGAAGACAAGAGACAGGAGACAGGGGACTGGAGGCAGGACACAGAAGGCAGGAGACAGAAGACAAGAGACAGAAGACAGAAGACAGAAGACAAGAGACAGAAGACTAGAGGCAGGAGACAGAAGACTAGAGGCAGGACACAGAAGACTGGAGACAGATGACTGGAAGCAGGACTCAGAAGGCAGGAGACAGAAGACAAGAGACAGAAGACAGGTTACTAGAGGCAGGACACAGAAGACTGGAGACAGAAGACTAGAGGCAGGACACAGAAGGCAGGAGACAGAAGACAAGAGACAGGAGACAGAAGACTAGAGGCAGGACACAGAAGACTGGAGACAGAAGACTAGAGGCAGGACACAGAAGGCAGGAGACAGGAGACAGAAGACTAGAGGCAGGAGACAGAAGACTAGAGGCAGGACACAGAAGACTGGAGACAGAAGACTAGAGGCAGGACACAGAAGGCAGGAGACAGAAGACTAGAGGCAGGATACAGAAGGCAGGAGACAGAAGACTAGAGGCAGGACACAGAAGACTGGAGACAGAAGACTAGAGGCAGGACACAGAAGACTGGAGACAGAAGACTAGAGGCAGAACACAGAAGACTGGAGACAGAAGACTAGAGGCAGGACACAGAAGGCAGGAGACAGAAGACTAGAGGCAGGACACAGAAGGCAGGAGACAGAAGACTAGAGGCAGGACACAGAAGACTGGAGACAGAAGACTAGAGGCAGGACACAGAAGACTGGAGACAGAAGACTAGAGGCAGGACACAGAAGGCAGGAGACAGAAGACTAGAGGCAGGACACAGAAGGCAGGAGACAGAAGACTAGAGGCAGGACACAGAAGACTGGAGACAGAAGACTAGAGGCAGGACACAGAAGACTGGAGACCGAAGACTAGAGGCAGGACACAGAAGGCAGGAGACAGAAGACTAGAGGCAGGACACAGAAGACTGGAGACAGAAGACTAGAGGCAGGACACAGAAGACTGGAGACAGAAGACTAGAGGCAGGACACAGAAGGCAGGAGACAGAAGACTAGAGGCAGGACACAGAAGACTGGAGACAGAAGACTAGAGGCAGGACACAGAAGACTGGAGACAGAAGACTAGAGGCAGGACACAGAAGACTGGAGACAGAAGACTAGAGGCAGGACACAGAAGGCAGGAGACAGAAGACTAGAGGCAGGACACAGAAGGCAGGAGACAGAAGACTAGAGGCAGGACACAGAAGGCAGGAGACAGAAGACTAGAGGCAGGACACAGAAGGCAGGAGACAGAAGACTAGAGGCAGGACACAGAAGGCAGGAGACAGAAGACTAGAGGCAGGACACAGAAGACTGGAGACAGAAGACTAGAGGCAGGACACAGAAGGCAGGAGACAGGAGACAGAAGACAAGAGACAGGAGACAGAAGACTAGAGGCAGGACACAGAAGACTGGAGACAGAAGACAAGAGACAGAAGACAGAAGACTAGAGGCAGGACACAGAAGGCAGGAGACAGAAGACTAGAGGCAGGACACAGAAGGCAGGAGACAGAAGACTAGAGGCAGGACACAGAAGACTGGAGACAGAAGACTAGAGGCAGGACACAGAAGGCAGGAGACAGGAGACAGAAGACAAGAGACAGGAGACAGAAGGCAGGAGACAGGAGACAGAAGACTTGAGGCAGGACACAGAAGACTGGAGACAGAAGACTAGAGGCAGGACACAGAAGGCAGGAGACAGGAGACAGAAGACAAGAGACAGGAGACAGAAGGCAGGAGACAGGAGACAGAAGACTAGAGGCAGGACACAGAAGACTGGAGACAGAAGACTAGAGGCAGGACACAGAAGGCAGGAGACAGGAGACAGAAGACTAGAGGCAGGACACAGAAGGCAGGAGACAAGAGACAGAAGACTAGAGGCAGGACACAGAAGGCAGGAGACAGAAGACTAGAGGCAGGACACAGAAGGCAGGAGACAGAAGACTAGAGGCAGGACACAGAAGGCAGGAGACAGAAGACTAGAGGCAGGACACAGAAGGCAGGAGACAGAAGACTAGAGGCAGGACACAGAAGGCAGGAGACAGAAGACTAGAGGCAGGACACAGAAGACTGGAGACAGAAGACTAGAGGCAGGACACAGAAGGCAGGAGACAGGAGACAGAAGACAAGAGACAGGAGACAGAAGACTAGAGGCAGGACACAGAAGGCAGGAGACAGAAGACAAGAGACAGGAGACAGAAGACTAGAGGCAGGACACAGAAGACAAGAGACAGGAGACAGAAGACTAGAGGAAGAACACAGAAGACAGGAGACAGGAGACAGAAGACTGGAGACAAGAGGCAGAAGACAGGAGATAAGACAGGAGACAAGAGGCATGAGAAAGAAGACAGCAGACAGGCGACAGAAGGCAGACATTGGTATGGCCAAAGACTGTACTGGTATAAACTATCAGTCGGTTTGAAGGATCGAGGTCTGCCAAACTGAAAACATCCGCTGCCGCGTTAAGAATAAGAGGTAACGTATCAGATAAAAGAAGCTCAGCGATTGCTACTGGAGCAAAAATGTGAACTATGGGAATCACAAGCTAGGCAAGACCACAGTTATATAATACCCGCATCTGTTGGAAATATATTTACAAAATAAGAATATAAACAATAATTATCTGGAACAAAAGGGAAAAAAGAAAAGCAGCATAAACACAATAACGACAGGGGCAGAACCATAGACAGGATGTCATAAATACATGGATAGATAGATAGATAGATAGATAGATAGATAGATAGGGAAATAAATAGACAGATAAATAGTTAGATAGATAGATAGATAGATAGATAGATAGATAGATAGATAGATAGATAGATAGATAGATAGATAGATAAATAGATAGTTTGAAGATCTTCTATATCTATAAATAGTTAGATAGATAGATAGATAGATAGATAGATAGATAGATAGATAGATAGATAGATAGATAGATAGATAGACAGACAAATAGTTACATAGAAAGATAGATGGGCAGATAGATAGGAAGATAGATAGATATGTAGACAGAGAGATAGAAGATAGAAAGATAAATAGATAGGTAGATAGAAAGAAAGATAGATAGACAGATAGAAAGACATATATATATATATATATATATATATATATATATATATATATATATATATATATATATATATATGTCTTTCTATCTCTCTATCTATCTTCTTTCTATCTACTATAAATATATATATATATATATATATATATATATATATATATATATATATATATATATATTATAAATACTCCAATTCCATGGACGGTTCTATAGATATTTTGATTGCAAATAGGTACATATTCAAAATAAGAAGATGAAAAAATATGTAGGCGAGACAGATGGATGTATGGATAGATGATCAGACAGAAAAATAGTCAAGAAGACATGCAGATGTTGTGGAAGATGAAGATAAGAAGAAAAAAATGAGAGAGGTTTAAAAAAAAAAAAGGGGGGGGGGGGGTTAGTGGGAAAATGCAGAGGAAGGAAAGGAGGAGGTGGTGAATTTCTTTCTAGAACTAGAACGAAGGATATATATGAATTAGAGAGAGGAAAAGAAAAATATTAAGAGAGAGAAAGAAAGAAAGAAAGAAAGAAAGAGAGAGAGAGAGAGAGAGAGAGAGAGAGAGAGAGAGAGAGAGAGACAGAGAGAGAGTCAGACAGACAGACAGACAGACAGAGACATAGAGAGAAAAAGAAAAAGAGAGAGAAGAGGAATAGGGAGAGAAAGAGAGACAGACAGGCAGGCATGCAGACAGAGAGAAGACAAGTGAGCAAAGTCCATCATAACTTTAAGCTCAGAGAGTGAGCAAAGTCCATCATAACTTTAAGCTCAGAGAGTGAGCAAAGTCCAGCATAACTTTAAGCTCAGACAGTGAGCAAAGTCCATCATAACTTTAAGCTCAGAGAGTGAGCAAAGTCCAACATAACTTTAAGCTCAGAGAGTGAGCAAAGTCCATCATAACTTTAAGCTCAGAGAGTGAGCAAAGTCCAGCATAACTTTAAGCTCAGAGAGTGAGCAAAGTCCAGCATAACTTTAAGCTCAGATAGTGAGCAAAGTCCAGCATAACTTTAAGCTCAGAGAGTGAGCA
>JAWDGP010002825.1:0-27189 GCA_033675545.1 Elysia crispata | reverse complement strand
CTGAAATATTGAAAACAAGCACCAAAAAATCCTTTGAAAAACTATTACCCAGACTTTGATTATAACAAAGTTATTACAAACAAGTTAATGTGCAAGAAGAATCTTTAGTATTAGGTCATACATTATAATAAATAATGAAAACAACATCAACATCAAATAACCAACTATTAAGTGAAAATATGCACATCATGCATGAAACCAGTAATGACAGATGACAGTAATCTGTAGTGTCTCATGATACCTCAGTTTTCTCTTTGTTCTCCTCAGGTTTCTCTCAAGCCTCCCATAGCTGCCGCTCTCAGACGGTACAGGGGTACTTCCTGGAGGAATCTACCACTTGTACATGTAGCCTCATCTCTGATGGTCACCCCAGGGGCAGGGCAAAGTGGTACAAGGGAGATCAGCTAGTTGGATCCGGCGGGACTCTAGTTGTGTCACGTGACAAGACCAGTGAGTGTTGTGATGATTTTGTTTGAAATCAGCTGTAAGATGATGATAATAGCACTTTGGTTTTGGTCTACATTAATTCTACTACTGGGATATATGATTATTCAAATTATCCAAACAACATAAGCATTGACTCAAATCTTCTAGCCATGGTGGAAATTTCACCGAGGTATTCCGGGGTTGAAGACCATAAGATTTTTTTCCAGAGTTTTTATCATTAATTAACATTTTGGGTGGATTAGTTATTGATATAATATGCCTTACCCCTGTCACCTCTTCCCTAATTCATCCTCTATTCTCTATGTTTTTACCGTCGTGCTGCACTAAAAAATTATGGCTAAACCAGATCCCTCCACCCCCGTTACATAAAGACAAGATTGTGTACACTATATCCCGTGACAGATTCTGAGTCAAACTTTAAAGTAACCAAACTTTAAATACCATACCTAATGATATAAATATCTAAAACTATTTATGGGCGTTAGTCTGGGGCATGTAAGATCTTGGAAAGTCAGTAGGGGTAGATCTACTTATCTAGACCTTTTTCTATAGTCATCACCAATTGTATCTGTAATGAATGTTTATTGATTAACATCAAAGGTCTTTAGGTAGGTTTCCAGGCAGCAGCTATTTTATTGAATATCAAAAACACAAGCACACACGATTCTTTTTAAGTAAAGAAAGCTCTTTTGAAGTTCTAAGGGTAAGCTAGATAACTCCAGAAAAACAAAGTCCTATTAATATTACATTATTATTTCCCTTGGAATTAACAGCCGTATGAGATATTACATTAACAGATTCTGCAAACTTGACTCTCACTCTTCCCAAGCACTGAAATACTTCAAACTTTTATTAAAGGCAAAGTAAGATAACCTGGATTTTAAACCATGAAGACCATTCACTCTACAATTAAGCGGATTTGTGCTGATCATGTAAACCTAAAAAATGTATTATATAAGGACAGTTGAATTATATCTTAAGTTATCTTTATATTGTTTTTTTTTACTGTCTTCAACCAGTCATTGTTGAATCACTAAATCTCATCCGTATAAAAAATGTCACATTTTACACCAGTCCCAAAGAAATCAAACAAAACAGGTTTGAATGATCTTTGTTTCGATGTCCTTACTTTTTCTGAAGTAAAAGATTTTTAGAAAAACGTTTTAGGTCAGACATCTAAAAAGGTAAAAAAAGTTGGGCTCTTTTTTAAATAGTACTCATAGAGATGGTAAATGATGTGTTAAATATGGTATCCCACCCAGGTGATAGCGACTGATTTGTTATTGTTTAAAGGATAAATTATGATTGCAGCACCACTAATGACTTGAGAGACCTTATGTTATGTTATAAAGATAAAAAAGGCATTCAGATTTCTAATAATTTTTGATACTTATGATAGCATGACTTTTAAATACACAAAGTATAAGATCAATTACAAAGCACAACATTTCACTTTCATTCATTGTCATTAGAATATGAGATCTATGTTTTGAAATCGAATAAAATAAACAAAATGAGATACTGAATAAACTGGACAATTAAGAATCAAGAGAAAATTAGGCTGAAGCTAGGATATAAATAAGGAATAGGTAAACCAAGCACCCAATGAGAAGGGGTTATTTGTGCCCTGGAAAGCCAAACAATATGGCACGCACGTATGCACTAGCAATTGCATCATATAATAAAATTAATTCAATCACAGGCAATATCTCAACATGCATGATACTCAATAAAGGAATTGTTACAATATCGCCATGCATGGTGACAAAAGAGACTGCATATGCAATTGCATTATATTAAAACTATCTTATTACTCCATACTTCAAACTACATGCCTTTTTTTTAACTCAGGGAAGTCAGCTCTAAGTCGCATAACTTCAACAACCTCCAGTAGATTGTGTCAGTAGAGCAGGGCAATAGTTCTAAACCATTTTAAAAACATCAAAGCAACATAAACTTTTTTTATGACACACTTTCACAAAAAATGGCTGGAATCTGCTGGGAAATTTGGATTTTTCAGTAAATTCGCCATAAAAAATTTTAGTGTATAACCATGATTATTTTACTCAAACAAAGTTCTTTAGTATATTTGATCTTCACAGGAATAACCTTTGAATTCGATGTTCATTATAATCAACATAATTTCAATAATTATAGTTGAAGTGACACAAGTCTTAACAGAGCTGCTGCTTATAATTGTTATCTTACAGTTATATGAGGACATTTTTCAGTTTCAGATTTGTCTCTTGTAGAAGGTGAATTACTCTCGGATCATAACTCTAATATGACTTGAAAAAAAATACTCACTGAGGTAGCGTATGACCTATTATACTATCACTAGCTATGCCATAAGCTTTGACATAAAGGCACTCTAGTTACAGCTTATGATCTTGAGTGCCCTTCGCCTGAGAATTCTCAGTATTTATTGCAAAATCAGCAGTGGTAGATGTTACAAATTTTGTTGCCATGAAACCACAAGACTATGCATCTGATTGCCTGTAGTCTTCCTAACGTGGCTGATTATTTTTATCAAACGACACCTGATGTTTTTGGGAGGGAGATTGAAGGATTAAAGTTCAGAGAAAATGTAAATCTGTTGTATATTGAATGAGAGATAAGCATGTGGTAAGTTTCTAATCCTAAAAATAATCAAAACAAGAATTAAATATTTATAGCGGATGGGCGTTTCACGTTGTTTGTTTTTCGTCTTGGTGTCTGAAGCCTTGGCCTTAGCCTGACGATCTCAGTAATCTCTCTTGTTCTCATCTCTCTCTCCCCAGATCCTGAATCTGTACAGACCTACACATGTGAAGCAGTGTCTGACTTAGGGCGGAAGGCTGGAACAACTCTCACAGCAAAGTTTGCTTGTAAGAAAAGATAGAGAAGATCACAGGAAGGTTATTTTCAGAAGAATATGATAGAGAGATTTGGAATTGTATATTTGGTTCAATAGAAGATATCTAAAGACTAAGAACTGGTACATCTGCCTAGCTCTATCCCGTTGGAAGATGTGCAAAAAGGTCAGAGGTCATCTGTGGGTTAGAATCAACACCGAGCACTCATAATAAAGGTGATTCAGACAGAATGAGTTTTCCTCTTTACGTATTTCCACAGGTGAGAGGAAATTTGATGTTGATGATTATTTCAAGTACAACGAAGATATATTGTAGTGGGCATTATCGATAGTTGATTATTAAATTTCTTTTTTTATCTCAAGAAACTCACTTTGTTTGTTTTTTTTTTTGCAAGGCATTCTTCTTATGATAAAGTAATAATTTACATTATTGGTAAATTAGACGAATTTTACCTGTAAAATGAAGTATAATTCAATAGTTCTGTCGTCTTGTAAGTATCGCCTAAAGTGACGCTGTAAACTACATGATTTTGGTTTGCTAATTTATTGTCTAAATGATGTCATAGATTTCTTTTACGTCAGAAAGTTCAGGGCCCTAAGGAAATTCTGAGGAGACTCAATTTGAAGGAATTATATCGGTATCAATTCACTTTATGCCAGTTTTTTTTCCTATTTTCAGTTTTTGTAAACAGATTAGAATCCTAAACCGAAGATGAGCGCTCCCCCGACTATTTCTTGTCGATATTTTTAATTTAAAATTATCGAATCTTTTGACGCAAAGGTAACAAAGTCTTTTACCAAAGATTAATTCATTGCCAGCTCCTCTAGTCTAAGCATGATTCCTAGTAGTCTTGTGTCTGGTTAAGTGTGGGTCTTATAGTTTTTGGAAAAATTTAGAAACTGGCCACAAAATGTGTTCCGTTTTCAAAATTTCTTAGATGAAATCTACGGGTCAGCTCTTATACAGCGGTATCCTGTCGAGGTCTCCTGAGATACATTCAGCCATTGTTTTTATAAACAAAATCCCAATAACTTCTTTATGTATTTGGAAAAAACATGGAACACCACGTTTACCATCATCAACATTTTATCCTCTCAGTTATTGACATGCACTCTGTAGAGGTGAAATCCACCCCAGTCACCGTCAATCTCTGTGAGAACAAAAGCAACAAACTAGCCCAGGTGACGGGCCGTATCTCTAGACAGGCATGTCAATCCTGAACCAACTTTCTCTTTTTCTTCTGACGAACTCAAGTTTCATCCTTCACGCTCTGGGACAGTCAGTGATGATGGTAGCCACTACCAGAGCAAGTTCCTCTCTCAGTCCAGACAATGGTGGGGAATAATATCAGGTGACCTGTAGAGTGACCAACACTGTCTTTAGCACCTCACATGCATAAGAAGACCAATATTACCTGCAGAAGTGAGTTTTTTTGAGGTTAGGGGAAAATAAGCTATTTTTATTATAGGTGGGTAAAATGTTTAAAATCTACACATAGAAGGGATTCATGGATTTTCATGTTAACATGATTACTCTAAGGTGAACTAGAAAACAAAAGTGTGATATGTTTCTTTATTTTATCAACTTAGTGGAGTATTTTTGCTGCCTGTCTCAACTGAATAATGTATATTCTCTCCTAAAAGAAAAGAAATATAATTATTAACAATACAGGAAGTTAAACAACACTGCCAGATGCTGCAAAATCTAAAAGATATATATATATATATATATATATATATATATATATATATATATAAACTTAATACTTGTTCAAGTCTCAGATCCAGTTTATTACATAAGAAAAACTTGATGGACCTGACTCATGGCTGTTTTGTACATTTCTCTGCCTCTAGCTTTAGCCCAGGTTTAATACAATCAACAGTTTGTTTATGAATTTAAACCACACAGCATGGTCATTATTGGTCATTTCTTTTTTTTTTTTAAAATATCGTCCACAAGGCTTCAATGTCTTTTGTAAAATCTTAATCATTTTATGATACATGAAGAAGTTTCTTTATCACTGCATAAATATGTTTTATATTTTAACAAATTTAGACACCAGCATAATGAATTTTTGTTTGTTGCAATTGTCATTAATAAAATTTCACTTGAAAGTTTAAAAAAAAAAGTCAGTCTTTTGAATTCTTATACAAAGTTACTCTGTAAACTCTATCAAAAAAAAAAAAAGATAAATAACTTTCCTTCTCATAAAAGACTTGTATCTATCTGTACCCAGAGCCTCCCACCCGCCCCACCTCGGAGGCCATAACAGTGGGCAGTAAATCCTACCAAGGGGTCAGCCCGTCAAACATTGGGTAACCACTGACCGAGGGCTACTCTGGTGATGTCACATGTCGTGTATAGAGGAGGCTACCCTGCTGCACACACTAGCCCAGCTCAAGTGTGGTCAACTGGTTGATACTGGTGCTGGACACACTGCTGCCTCTAAGCTTCAAGGCTGACCAGCTGACCAGGAAGATGAATGGAGCTGTGTGTACCTGCACAAGCCAGCACGACTCTTGGTTGCTATAGCAATAATGAAACTCAACTAACAATCAATGTTTTATGTAAGTATATCAGTTGTGAGCAGTGTGTTGAGTGTGGCTGTTTGCCAGGACTCATCTAGTTTTCAGCCTGTAACATTGAATCTGAACCTCCTGTATGTGGTGCGCCACATGTATAAATTTGTTTTGAGCCAATGTGGATGGTCGTGACCTTTGACATGGATGGATGGTTTGAGAAGTGAGAACTGGTGGTCCCCTGTGTTATCCTCAGAGACACGAAGGTCATCTTACATTATCAGCATCCAGTATAGTTTGGTTTCCGACCCTAAGTTCTCACATTATGCACTGGTGCTGCTGAGGATGTTAAGCATCTATCTGACAACTTTATTGTTTCTTCTTCACTGGGAGATTGTATTTCGCATCACTTTGTACTGTTTATCTCTAAGCTCTCCTCGGCAACTTGCCTCTAATCATAAGAGAAAGAAATGCTTAGAGCCTTAAATCTTGAAAAACATCAAGAATAGAAAAGTTTCATAAAGTGGCATAACCTCTAGATGCCCAGAGTTTTAGTGAAATTTAATAATAATTAATTTTATAGGCTAGCGTTAAGAAAATAAACAACATTTGAAATGATGTTTGAAGGGAATTCTAGATAGAGAAAATGACTTCTTGATATGAATCAAAATATACCAAGAGGTTCAATTGAATTATTTGTTAACATTAGTCATGAACATATAAAGACAACATGTGACATTTTTTTAGTCTAATACAGCATTTAATTTTGATAGAATGTGTAAGTTATACATATTATTTCAATGCATTGTTATGATAAGAATTGGAAAATTAAATCTATATTCTTGCAGATTAATTCTTTTTTCCTACAGTGATATCAAAGATGAGCTGGTCTTTTCGAAACACAGGTAATCAATCCTTTTTATTATTTTTTCATTGATATGACTGCTTCACCTTCTTAATTTTATTTTTTGGAAATGTCTATTTTTTTCTAGAAAAAAAATGATTGGACATGCTAAATCATACAGTTGTTAATAAAAAAAAGAAGACTTTCTCTTTTACACAAACATGTTTGTTTGATCTTTGTTTTAACTCAATACCCTGTGTTGGTATCAGGTTAAATCAGAGACTGGGATTATTGCATGTTTTTTATTGTTTTATATTCTGCAAATCTCCAAACTGCTTTAGGTATGCTGATGTAGAATCGTCATTTTCCAGATTTTCCTAGAGAGAGCAAAAACCTGAAACTTAACTCATAGGGTTTTAGTGTCTTGACTTTTCCCAGATGCCCCAGAGGTCACCTTTACCTTTGGACCCAGCGCAGACCACTTTCAGCAAGGAAAGCAAACTGAAGTTGAAATGTTCTGGTGAAGGGAATCCTGACCCCACTCTAACCTTGACCACAAAAGAAACCACAGACGACCTGAGTAATGTCCAGACAATAGAACTGATTCATACTCTCACTCTTAACTGTATGGACACCGGTGTGTATGTCTGCTCTGGACAGAACAGTCAGGGAACAAACAGAAAGGAAATCATTATCGGCGTGCGCTGTGAGTAGATAATAAACAGGAAAAGATGGTTTATAAAATGATCAGCCGGAAATATAGTGTTGGGTGTATCGGGTTTATCTTATTTTGAACAGAATTTTTTTTAATCATTAAGGCTTTTGAAATATAGTCAAGAAACTCTCCATTTCAGTCAAACAAATTTACTTGTTACAAAATTCACGTGAAAACATTTTGATTTTATTAAGATGAAAAAATGCCAAACCTGGATTCATCTGGTTCGATTTAAATGAATATAATTATATATTGTTTTATTTTGATTGAGCCCATCATATATCTCAAGTAGTTCCCTGAAATTAATAACCTACCACCTAAAAATCTAAATTTAATGCAAAGTTCAAAGGGCTGAATCAAGATTCCTTGCACTCAAATGGCAACACATTCCAAGGTTTACATTTAGCTTTCACGCACTCAAAAGTCTACATGGAGGTTTAACAGTCCGCTAGGATCACAGCTTAGTCCGCACAACCAAGGACTTTATCTAGGTTCCTTACACTCAAAAGGGTACTTCTAGGTGCTACACTCTCCAAGGGCTACATCTAGCTTCCACTCACACAAAAGGCTACATCTAGGTTCCACACACTGCAGCGCATTAGCTATTGTGGTGTCATACTGCTATTTTTTCTCTGCACAAAATATTATTGAAATTTTCATGATGTGTAATCAATGAAACAGACAAAGCATTTCTGATGTACAGTGAAGATCTATATAAACTATAAAGTGATGCAAAGTACAAGCAGGAAATCTCAGTCTAGCAAAGTGGGGGGAAAAGTGTTTTGAAAATTTTAGAGAACTGCAAAATTATAGTTTCATGAAATGCTCACCAGTGCATAATATAATTTTTTGTATTTAATTGTATGTTTTGAAATATCTCTTCAGTTTTGTAATAACTAATTGAGGGATGCATTATTAGAATGGTAGTTTACACAACAAACCAATGAAATCTAATTCTTTTGGTGGAAAAGTTTGATCTCGTCTAATTATATCAGTTGTGTTGACTATTTCAGGCCCTCAACAACTTAGTCCGTTGTTCAACTCAAAACCTCAAGTTGATGCTGCCATCAGAGAAACTGCTAAATTTGGAATAGAGATCTACGGCTTCCCAGAGCCCAGAACACTGACACTAGAGAGGACAAATAATGACATAACCTTGACATATTCTCCTCGCCACTCAGTGGAGTAAAAGCAGGGTGTGGCGCCATTTGGAGTTGTGAATGTGACCATCTTTGATCTTGTGGAGGCGGACTATGCCAACTACACCCTGGTAGTAGACAATGGTGTGGGAAATGCTCTGGTCTATTCTTTCTACCTAAATGAAGGTGGAACAAAAATTGTGTGTATTTGTCAAAAAATTTTGAAATGTTGCTATAGAAAAATGACATTGTGATGTATGAAAACGTTTGAGAGATAAATATTATTTTAATAGTACTTTCTTTCAACTTGTATTCTGTAAGAAAATTGATTTTACACTCTGGGGAGCATGCTATTTTTTATATCTAGAGTTAATGGCAATTATTTGTGTGTTAAAAATATAGTCATTTTTGCCGTAAAAGCTTAACATTTAAACTGCATATAATTACAAAAAAAAAATAGATGCTTCAATAGGCACAAGAGTTTTGTTCTGAGTCTCTCCATCTGGGATATTTTTTTCACATAGCTCAAGCTCAAAGATTCTCCGATTAGAACTCAAAGGTTCAGAGATTTAGACTACACTACAGCAGGACCAAGGTTTATTAGTAAGAATGGTTGCCATTTCTTTCTGTTCATCACATGTTTTTGTTTCATAATCTGTACACTGCTTTCTCATTTTCTATCTGATAGTTGATGCTGGTGCTCCTGAAGAAAGTATTGTCAATAAAGACTCCTTGAACATCTCTTCTATTTTTATTGGTGTCATCGCCGCGGTCATCATCACTTGTTTGATTGTCGTCAACATCTTCCTTGTGAAGAAAATCCGAGGTCTTAAAGAAAGATTGGATTCCCAGTACAAAAATACAAAACGTAAGTTTGATCATTAAATTGATGGTTTAAAAAAAAAACAAATCTGTACCAACTTGAAGCTGATAAATTCTAAAATTTTATACATTTTTCATTTCATGTTCATTATTATGGACAAACAAAAAGACAGTAATAGTTAATACCACTAATTACAAATGATTTTGCATCTGTAGGATATTGTTACTTTTTATTTTTAACGTTAAGATCACTCAACATTTTATCCTTTCTTATACTTGTTTCAGAATCAAACCCACAGAGCCTAAAAAATGATGATTATCTTGTTCCATTAGAAATGTCGAAAAGCACCCCACATGTCCCTCCAAAACCAAAAAAGTATGAGACCATCAATGATATACCATCTACCACAAACATCACACCTGTCTCATCTAGTATCCCTCCCAGACCAAGACGGTATGAAACTGTTGATGATATACCAACTACTACAGATACCACACCTGTCTCAGCCAGTAAGCTTCCCCAACCAAGACAGTATGAGACCATCGATGATATTCCAGCTACCACATCTGTCTCAGCCAAACTCCCCCCAGGGACCTCCCAGTATGAACCCATCCAGGACATGGCTACCACATCCGGAACTTACAACTCCACATCTCGTCAGGACGTTGAACCATTGAATGTCTACCAGGACCTGGAACCTAACCACTTGACCAGTGGTGATCTTGGATTGTGTGGACCTTACAGCAATGTCCCTGGTCAACATGGGGAAAACCTTGGAAATGCTGGTATAAATTACGCCAATGTTGATATGTCGTGTTTGAAAGAGAATTATCAAAACAAAAAGGTTACGAAACAAGATTATCAAAATGTAGAAATGAAGTAACTTTGTCTTAAATAATGTAAAACGGAATGGTTTGAGGTTGTTTTTGCAAGGGTTATGCTTGTAAAGTAACAGAATAACCTGGTAAACCTAGTTTAACTTGAGCAATTTTAATAGATCGGGTAATATTCATTGTTAATATTTATTTCCTTTTCATGTTAGGTTATCTTTTAGAGATCTATTTGAAACTTGTCACACTTAAAAGGTGTCATTGTGAAGAAAACAAATGACAGATAACTTATCATAGACCGAAAAAAAATCTTATTTTCGATAAATTTGTAAAGAATTTTTGTGGTGAAAGAAAAATGTATCACGGGTATTTCAAATTTCTATAAATCAAGTTAAAATCAATCAACAAAAAATCCTCTCAGTATGAAACATATTAGTAATTGTTTCATTTGCTTTGCCATTTGTATTTTGCTTGATAATTTACATAGCAAAAAGTATTATAACCATTGGTTTGATATATGCCTAAAAAGAGTTATAATCGTTGAATTAATGTATGCGTATAAAATATTATACTCGTTGGATTGATTATGCATTCAAAGTATTATAATCATTGTATTGATGTATCAGTAGAATCTTATTAGTTGCCTGTAGTGGTCAGTTTCAGTAAAACGTACATCTAGACTTACATTCTCATATCAGACTGAGCACATGTAAAATATAGGATGTCATAACATTGTAATTAAAAATCTATGTGTTAAAGAGTGACACAACTGATCAAGTTCGTTTCACGACTTTTTCACTTTATAACTATCACAAAAGGAATAAAGCTTAAACATACTTCAAATGTTAAAACTGCATCCTGAATGCTCACAAAAACTGAAATTTTACAAAAGAAATGGCCTAATATGATTTAATTGTGTTACTACAGATTCAAATATTTTTTTGTTTTCCCACATTGAAAGGAACCGATTGCTGCCTCACTATATAGGAAAAATTGTGATATTCTCTTAGTATAGCTGGGATTCTTTTTTCATAAACTTAAAACAACTTTTTTACGTTTTCATGATTAAAGCTAACTGGAAATACCATCACTAAATTCGTCATGGTTGAGTGAAGAAGCTGCTTAGAGTTTATGATAAAGATCAAGTGGGTGAAAATTCTTTCTTCAGTAATAATTTTCAATCTTTGTTTAACGATTGTTTTTCAATGTTTTGTATATATTTCACATAGGTGTGATTTTTTTAAATAAATGGGCCAAACTTGCCCAGAATAAAAAACAAAAAAAAAACAAAAAAAATATTTTCCTTTTATCGCTTTAATATATTGAAATTCACCTGCATCAACCCAGATAAAATACATTTAATGTTATACCTTTTTAATACCATGATTATTGTAGTATTTAATGGCTCATATAATAAAATAATTTTCTGTATTTAGAACTGTTACAAGATGTTCAGATCAAATATAATTATTTCTTACATTGGCTTATTTGCACCTCATGTATTGTATAAGAAATCTTAATATTTTCATTTCAACTAAGCTTTTATCCCAGAAACAGTCTAGCTAGTAAAATTCTTGAAAAAAATAATTCGGCTTACATCAATAGAATATTATAATGCATGCATGGATGCCAATTTAAATTATTATTTTGCAATAAAACATACTATTTTTATATAGATTATTGTTTACTTTATGACTTGCGGTTAAGAGCTTTTCCTCTTAATCAGTTTACACAGTTTATTATTGATAATATTGAGATTTATACATGTAATAATATTATGTTTTATACTGGTTTTACTCTCAACCTAAAGCTACATTTATACAATATTTTCCAACACAATTATATGCTGGCCAAGTGGATATTAATTCTGACTCACATTATTCATAAAAAAGTTTTGTCAGAGCTATAGAAAACTACAGGGTTGACTGACATTTTATAATCCCACAATTTGGCCATGTTTAGTCAAAATCTTTCAGGTTTAATTTAAAGAGTATCTTAAAATTATGGCTTAAAGCTTGAAAGGCTATTTTTATAAATTCTAAAACATTGAAGAAAAAACCGAGAAATTAAGAAGATATTTCGACTAAGGAGCATTCGTTCATTTTCTACCTCTGCTAACAGCGTTTGCACATAAAGTCGCTAACTACAAGTAATATCATTCTAGCAATGTAAATCAATGAGCTTTCAAAAAATATTAAATATTACTTCTTTACACACTGATTATAGGCATATAAATCGGAGATTTCTTTGCATGGATATTAAAAGAGAGAATGTAAAGTATATATTGCGAAAAAGTAAGTTAAAACATGTCTATTCAATAGATGCATGAAGTTTAAAAACAACAAATGTACACCTATCGATGTATCATATTGTCCTGGTCTCGGAGAGAAAAGGCTGAGACAGGTATGGTAAATGGTATTGTTAAGAGAAATTATTACATTTTTACAAATTAATGATGACCGCATAAAGATTTGCCTGTCAGAGTAATTGTTGGGTGTTGTACAGTAATCGTGACAGTGCGAAAGATTTACACGCTCTGGTGAGGTTGTGAGGCTTTGTGTGTACGATGATATCCCGTGTATGAGCTTGGGTGAGCTGGTAACCTCAGGGTGAGCGAAGCTCTTTCGTTTTATTCGTTATAGCATTCAATTCCTAATGTCAGTTGCTTTTGTAGCACTCGTCGAGCAGGGCTAGTTTTACAGAAATGGGGACTTTTATTTTCCCTAGTCTGTAATACTTGATCTGTTTTGTGTGAAGATATATGTTCGTAGTCAAATGTTTGATATTCCAGAGGACCTACCTCCAGTCAGTGGTACTAGGTCTACTACCAAGACTCCTATAAAATTTCTGTCTAAGTCAATGCTGCTTAGAAGTAAATTAGCCTTTGAAGAGGCGTACCTAGTCTAAATCAAGTAATTGCCCTGCCTCGACTCTTAGCCTGTAAATGTAATCTAAATATTTATACTAGTATTGGTTTTTTTGCTTTTACCATTTATTTGGAGCTGTATATATTGCCAACTTGGCGTGAGCGTCCTCGACCAGTCATCTGTTATGAGTTCTTGTTGACCCTCAGTAGGCTACGACTTTCCATTCTTCTGGTCGCTGTATGATACTACTGTAGTCGTCACCCGTCTGTGGTCAGCTAGTTCAGCTGCCTGTCCACATCAACCAGCTTGGTGAGCTTATGTGGGCTTGTTCGCCCCTATCGTCTGTCTCCAGTAGCCCCTGAATCGGTCAGCTCGCCTACCTCCTTCCAGTGGTCATTTTCTGCCCGTCCTGACTACCGTCTCCCTTGATCAGTCATGAGTGGCGTTTAATTAAACTCTACAAAATCTTGCAGAGTCCATAGCTTATTATCGTCCTCGTCGGATCGTCGTCTCCGGATTATCACCGCTGGATCTTCGCCGTTGAATCGCCGTCATTGTCCTAGAATATAAGTAAAAGTTTCTGAACTATTGTGAGCATAAAGTTACCGTAGTTATGGGCTCCTACGAGATACATTTATTCTTTTGTAGCTGTGTGTTGGGTGTTTTGCTATGTATGCCTAAATATATACATACCCTTGCGCCATAATTTCTCCATAGGAACAGCATTTTTGTTAAGCTGACCAAAACGATGAGGTTAAAGGAAAGGTGTAAAATGTTGAATAGATCTTCAGTACGTACAACAAAAAGCCCCTTGTGTAACTGACAAAGTGGAAAGACAACGCAAAACAGAGATGAGATAAAAACATCCATGTTTATATAAGAAGTTTTTCTCGCTTAGCCTCAAACTAAAAGCTGGTTTGTTCCTTATCATCATTCTTGTTCAAGGAAAAATATATCTTTAAGTAATCGGTTTTTCCTCAAAGGGAAGATGACAGAGATAATAAAGCCTCCGATGATGAACACGGCCATGACACCAATGACATATAATCAATTGTCTCTTACCTCAATATCGTCTTGGAGATCGCTATCCAGGTGATTTCACTGGATACAAAATGAGAAGACAGAAAAGACTGAAGGATGAGGAAGCCTCGTAGTAACCAATATATCCAATGTATATATTCATCGTTTATCTGTTTCGTTTTATAATCTGTGTGTAAGTATCTGACGATGTTGTTTTCTGTTTTGTGTATGATGAAATAGAAAGTTGAACTGATGTGCATAGTTTTGTAATTTGCAAGCTTTACTATATACATTGCAATTAGAAGTAGTAGAAGTAGCAGCATCACCAAAATCAGTAGTAGTAGGTTATTGCTTTTGTAGCTGATAACATTTTGTTTGTAATTGTTGTAAAAGTAAATGTAAGACTACTTAAATGTATCAGAAATAATAAGAACAGCGGTCGTGATAGTTACAGAAGTGAAGTGTATTTTAAGAAACCTTGATTCAGTAAAAACGTGTAGATCAGAGCATTCCCTGCACCATTGTCTACTGTCAGGGTGTAGTGGGTATAATCAGCCTTGACTAGAACAGAGATGGTCACATTCACAACTCCAAATGGCGCTACACCGGCTGATGTCCATACGCATAAAACATTGAGTGTCAGTTGTGTTTTATTGTTGCAATAGCAACCAGAGTCATGCTAGCTTGTTCAGGTACACACAGTTTAATTCATCATTCTGATCAGCTGGTCAGTCGTGAAACTCAGGGCAACAGTTTGTCCACTACCAATATCAACCAACTGACCACACTTTAGCTGGGTAATATGTGCAGCAGAGTAGTCTTCCTCTACACGACATGTGACATCACCAGAGTATTACAATGTTTGACTGGCTGACCTATTGGTAGAACTCACTATCCACTATAATTTGAGGTGGGACGGGTTAGGGCTCTGGGTAAGATAGAAACTGTCATTAGATGACAAGTCATTCATAGCTTTATAGATTTGTGTATCTGTGCGTAAAAATTCAAAAACCGCCTTTTTATGCTATCAAGAGAAATGCTATGAATGACATCTGTGACAAGCTTTCATGTTGTTGGTGTCTAACATTGTGCAGCATATATATATAAGAAACTTCTTCAAACATTATAGAAACTGAAGTCTTGAGAACATCTTCATAAAAAAATCTAACTAATAATTACCAGTCTAATTGGTCTAAATTCATAAAACAAACTATTAATTGTATTAAACCTTTGCCACAGATAGAGGCGAAAAAAGTAAGCAAAAATCAGGAGTCAGAACCATCAACAAGTTTACTTATGAAAAAAAAAAACAGATATGAGTCTTGAACAATAATTATATCTTTCTAGATTTTTTACCAGATATCAAAGTGTTATTTAAATTCATGTGATACTATTAAAGATATAGATCTATGTTTTGTGTTTTTTTATAAGCGAATATGTTCAGTTGAGACAGGCTGCAGAGTTTCAAGTTTACCTAAAACGATTCACGAAAATCCATTAATCCCCAGTCTATGTAGATTTCAAACATTTTGCCTATTTAAAAAATAACCACCTTTGATAGCATAACAAATTATTTTCCCAAATATCCGAAAAACTCACTTCTGTAGATAAAACGAATCGCCATATATTGACAGGTGTATAAGACAATGTTGGTCATTCTACAGGTCACCTGATATTCCCCACTAGCGCCTGGACAGAGACAGACCTGACTCTGGTAGTAGTTACCATCACCACTGACTGTCCCAGAGCGTGAAGGACCAAACTTGGGTCCGCCAGAAAAAAAGAGAAAGTTGGTTCAAGATTGACATTCTCTTTAGAGATACGACACGTCACCTGAGCTTGGTTATTGCTGTTGTTATCACAGAGACTGATGGTGTGTGGGGTAAATTCTACCTCTACCGAGTCTCCGTCGATGGTAAACGTGGTATTCTGTAATGTTTGCAAAGATATAAATAGGTGTTGTTTTCTTGGGATGTTGTTTCTGAAAAAAACAAAACATTGACTTTCAATTAAACAACGTACAATACAGTATAATAAATTAGGGCTATTCAAGAAAACTGATTAAGCCGAGAAATTATGCAGCTAGCTTCTAATTTTTGCTAAATGGTAAGACCTACACTAAGCAAGACGCTAGGCTATGATAATGGATTCTGGGACTTGTGAAATACAAGAAAAGTAACATATTTTCACCAAAAGATCTAATTGAGAGTGTGGGAGAGAGAGAGAGAGAGAGAGAGAGAGAGAGAGAGAGAGAGAGAGAGAGAGAGAGAGAGAAACATTTAAGGATTGCATGTAGACCTACACATATTTGGATGCATGTCACTTTTTACAAACAAGATCTAGAACTAACGGACATACTAAATTGAAGATTTAAGAGATTTTTTTTTTTTTGATATTTTGAGTCTTAATTTTATCTCCTCATTTCTTGTGCTGATAATTTATAGCAAGAGAAGTCTAAGACATCACCTTAACAATTATTTACAAACTAAAAGTAGATAAAATCTTAATCTATATCTACTGTTGATGGAGATTCTTTAAAGTTTATTGGCTTCTTTTATGTTGTAACAACTTTTTACAAGCTGTTTACAATTAGCAAAGCGGTATATTTTATTATGTTGTCGGAAGGAGGACCTCCACTCTATCTGACATGTCTCAGGATTTTATCAAGATAGTTTAATGGCTTCATTCCTTGAAAATTTGTTATGCACGTAAAAGGCTGATATTTAAAAGAAAAATAACTTCAAATTATCATTTTTTTTTCAGGAATATGCTTATGTTCAAAGATGAATTACTTTTCAAGAAAACCAAAAATTGCCTGGAAGTAAAGGACACAAAGTTTAAAAAAAAACTGATAATATCCAATATAAAACTTCCTCACTGCAACTGAAAATAATCATCAACATCAATTTTTCTATCAACTGTGGAAATGAAAAATGCGAAAAGCTCATTTTGCCGGAGTCATCTTGATCTTGAATGGCTGTTGTTGATACAGATCCTAAACTACAAGATGACCTCTGACCTTTTTGCACATCTTACAGGATAGGGCTAAGCATATGTGCCAGTTCTCGCTGTGTAAAAATCTTTTGTTAAACCAAATGTACAATTTCTTCAATACCTATCAATCATATTCTTCTGAAAATAACCTTTCTGTTATCTTCTCTGTCTTTTCTTACGTGCAAACTTTGCTGTCAGAATTGATCCCACCCTTCGCCCTAAGTCAGACACTGCTTCACATGTGTAGGTCTGTTCAAGTTCTGGGGGAGAGAGATGATGACACGTTGAGATTACTGGGACAGTCAAGGCAAGGTCAAGGCTATTAAGAAGGCTTAGCACACCAGGGTGTGAACAAAACAAAAATTAAACTCCCATCTGTTATAATCACAACTGTGTAACCAATGTGGTGCTGGAAATCTCTAAGACAAAGAAGATGTTTTGACAAAACATCATTACTTTATCTTAAAAAGCATGTTGCAAAAAGATAATCTTGGAAAATATTTTAAGAGCATAAGAAGTTGATCTCTGCACAATCTTCCAATATCATTCAGTGTTACAGACCAATCATGCCTTAATTTTGTCTGAATTTCCTGAGATTTTTTTTCCTCAACAATTTTGCAGAATTCCAGATAATAAACGTTTTTAGTACAATTTGTTCAAACTAACAATGGTGAATAATTTATGAGTTGGGCATTTATTGATAACTTACACAATCTCTGGAAAATACTTATTGTCTTTAACCTCCCTATCTAACAATTCACCAGGTCCCATGCTCTTTAGCGTAGACCTTCCATACATATCGATCCCTCGTCCATTTTAGCGTATCTGTCACTTAGTCAATATCAAGCCACACTCTCTGTTTGCCCATATTTTTCACATTTCCTTGAACTAATCTCCATAAAGTAAATCATCATGACTAGAAGATTTGAGTCAGTGCTTATGTTTTTTGGGTAAACAAAGTGAATGTTCCCATATCAAACTCAGCGATCTTACAACTGATTCCAAACATTATCATCACAAAGCTCACTGCTCCTGTTACGTGTGACAACTGGAGTCCCAACAGATCCCACAGACTGGCCTCCCTTGAACCACAGTGCCATTACCCGGGGATAATCATCATAGCTGAGGCTGCAGGTACAAGTGGTAGATACCTCCAAGAAATAATCCTGTACCGATTGGAAGCGGCAGCTATCGGAGGCTAGGAAGTGGCACCTTTTAAGGTATCAATGCAGCTCCTGCAGTCACATATTAAAAATTTGCCGGAAAATGTTAGTTGTTTTTTTTTTTTCTATTTTCGTAAAAATGATGCCAGAGATAAATTTTACTATATATCCACAAGTTAGACTGAAAACCAGGAGTTGGCGGGGCATGGGGGGGGGGGAGATCAAGAAATAAAAAAAAAACTAGTAGCGTCTTCGTCTCCCTGATGTATCCATGCATTTTTCTTGACTCGTCGCTCTAGCTCTAGTTAGTTCTAATAGAGTAGTATGTCATGGAGAAAGCTAGGATGTTGGTGTTAAGAGACATATAATTATCCACGCTCAACTCATCCTATATGTGCTATTTACTCCGGTTAAAAAATGATATGGAGTTGGATGCATGTGTATATATCATTCAAAATCAAAATCTATAGATCACATACATAGATCAATTAGAATTAAAGCATCAATATGTCGATAGCCATAGGTTAGGTGTCAATAATTATATAAGGTTGCTCTATTATTTATGCAAAATGCTTGCTTATAACGAATAATGAGAGGGAATTTTCAGATTCCATTAGTTGTAAACAAAAATCATATTTTAAGCTGGCTGCTCTTTAAGAGTATTTTAGCTTGTAAAGTTTGCTATTTTACAATTTCTTGAAGGAGCCAAATGCAATTTTTTATCACAGTTTTGCCCTGCCTTTGTGTGGAAATGGTTCTAGGAGAATTGTACCAAAGGTATTGATTTAGTATATATGTGTGTATATATGTGTAATTGAATAAGTAGGGATATAATATATATATATATATATATATCCCTACTTATATAAAAAATAGTGCTCATTGTGTGCTCCCTACTTGAATTTTTGCCCATCTCCACAAACTTATTCAAACACTTGAAAACTACAAAATAGATTTGATATGAAATACTATACATCAGATTAGGGACGTGACCCCCATTTTTAAAAAAGCAATGTTTTGTTGTCATTAAATAAAAATTTGATATTATTTGTTCTTCAATGTACGCCTTCCGTAATGACCATCTGTTCAGCTTTACTAGATAGCATTAATTCTAAGAAGTTTGGTTGTTGCCCATCACAACAGACTTACACACTGATCGTTGCCAATCACAACAGACTTACACAGTCACTTAAAAAATAACAAAACATTAGGGACATGACCCCCACTTTTTAAAAAGCAATGTTTTGTGTCAACAGATCAAAATTAGTCTCTCTCTCTCTCTCTCTCTCTCTCTCTCTCTCTCTCTCTCTCTCTCTCTTTATCTATCCATCTATATATCACTCTCTTTCTTCCTTTCTTTCTCTGTCTCTCTGTTCCTCTGTCTCTTCTCTCTCTCTCTCTCTCTCTCTCTCTCTCTCTCTCTCTCTCTCTCTCTCTCTCTCTCTCTCTATTTCGTTCTATATGTTTGCCAAAGCTGTAAACAATTTGCAACTGATTATTATTTCCTTGCTACTCTCATTTATTTTCTTATAAATATATTACAAGAAATTTGTCATTGCTAGTCTTCTCTCATATTGCAAATGAGCTTACATCCCAAAGCTGTTACTTTAAACTTTACACATCACTCTACACTTGAAATCAATATTCATTATTTCTTCCATTTTATTGCGTACATGTTAATTACACGTATGCATGTCGTATCTCGTGTGTTTACGGAATCGCCTTTGCTAAGTCTCTTGCACTGAATCCAGAAATTAGGTCCATCACTGTTTAATCAACCACAAATGGCTATGTCAAATGCCGACAAAGCGATGGACGTAAAGACATTTCAGATGATGTCATATTTTAAAGTTGTTACGTAATCCAAATCGAGAAGATTATAAAGGGCAAAAATTAAGTACTTATCGGTCTCTTTGGCTTACACCCCCCAAGCTATCGAAAATAAGAAGATTCGTGACTCTATTTCAGTTACACAATGGGAACCTAATGTCAAGCACACTAAGGAAGTAAAATACTCAAACTTACAACATTCAATTGAGATTTTCTTTTACACTATTTTGATGTGCTTGCACAGTGTACTGGTTGTATGAAGATTTGCGCCACTCCATAAGGCTATTGTGAAGGTCACATGTTAAAATCTTAAAGCGTTTACTAATGTTGTGACTTCGGCTCTTTTAAGTTTTAAAACTTTGAAAATAGTAAATCAACTTTTGTCAAAGCTTTTACTTTAACTGGACCTTTTACAAACATCTATTAAAAAAGCTAAAAAAATGGAGTTAATTTCTTTTAGAACTATCTTACGCTTCATTGTGAAAATTAAAACAATTTTGTGAGAATATTGTACAGGTTAATCTGAAATCGGAACGAAAAAAACAAAACAAACATAATTAAGATAGAGAAGAAAACGAATTATCCCTTAGTCACGTCTGATGAGAGCGGAGGACAAAGAACAAACTATATTTGAGATTTCTGGTTAATTTAGGGATATAGTCACCCTTGCACAGAGTTTTTGTTTAAGTGTATACAGTGACGAGAACATAAACACATACCTAAGAGAACCACAAATCTAAAATGTTCTGAAGATAGCGAGTTTCTTTTCTATTGAAAGAGATCAGTTATTTATTGTTTAAATTTATGAAATTACGATCAGAGGTTTCAGACGAGAACGCTTCCTGTCTAATTTCATACTCTCAAGATATGTTGTGATGTGTGTGTGTGTCCCTCCCTTGCTCTCTCTTCCTCTCCTTCTCTCTCACCCGGTCTCTCTTTTTTTCTATTTTTTCTCTTCTTTCCCCCCCCCCCCGCGGCAGTGCCTCTCTTCTTCTCTAACTCTTAATACTGTTCCTTTTACATCATTTAGAACGAGTACGGGTTTTCACATCACCTGTAAAATTCCCAAAGAGTGTTACAGAAGAAATTCAATGTCAAGGTTTCACTTGAATAATTTAGTTATATTAAATTTTTTCCATTAAAACTCTAATGAATTATCGAAACCAGAAAGTTAATTTTTATCAGTTTTGTATGTATGCCTCATGTATTCATGGCTTTATGCATAACAGCCACACATGGACTCTCCGAGATCTATATTTTATATACTGTAAAAGAACGTATAGGATTAAAGGTAAATGTAAGCGAATTTCTCGGGCTGAAATCCTATATCAAAATTTCTCCTTTTAACGCCAAAACAGTGCACGTATTGATGAAAGGAAATCCACTTAGGTTCATCACGACACAAGGCTAAGGTCTTAACCTCATTTTTTGATCTTGAGAAAGATTGAAAGCTTTCGTTGCAACGCACTAGAACAAAGTCTTTGAATTGTTTTTACATCCGTGTGCAGTTATCATAACAATTTTAAATCATTAAAAACCCTGCAGGCGAGACCCTAAATCTGTTGAAAATACTTACTTAAAAAACTGAGCCAAGGTTCTATTCGAGATAATACTGATATTGTATTATCTACAACCTACCGAACCAAGGTTATGTTCGAGATGATGCTTATATTTTATTATTTACAATCTTTCGAACCAAGGACCTGAATACTGTACATGAAGAGCGATAACGTTGTTCAAGTTCGATTAGTCATGTGCTCCGCGAGCAAAGTAGGAAGTCTTGACGAGCAACAAGGAAGGAAAAGAGAGTGTTTAAGTTATTAATATTTTTTTTCTTAACCCCACGCTTTGATGCCACATTCTAATAATGTTTGTTTAACTTTTAAAGCTGTGTCAAAGTCTGTGGAAATATTTACATACTCGCCGCGGTGTTTTGACGGTCAGTGATTTTGATAAAAAGAGTCCAGGACTCATAAAACACGGTAGGAATTACTATATGCTTATTTGTGTCTGCATTCTTTTAATAATACGATCTAGTTGTTATCGGTACATCTTGTAAACTAAAAACCTTCTCTGTTCGTGCACTTAACTATTTGCGAGACCTTTAGACAAACCCAATTCTACCAAATCTCCTTGGGCTCAAAATTATTGTTTCATTGTTTTTATTATCATTATTTAACTTCTCTTTGAATGTTATTTTTCAAACACATCAATAATACTTAATTTTCCTAATCATTAGACACCAAGCCCAGAGGAAATAAAAGAAAAAAGATCTAAAATGCGGATTTCAATACAAAATTTGAGCCCATAAATAATACTAATAATAATAATAAGACACTAATTTATTCTTTTAATATATCCGTTGCGAGGCTTTAATTAAGAAAATTTTTTATCTCCATATCAGATATGATTGTCTTTTCAGAGGTAAAAAGACATAATGGTTGAGACATTGGTTGTGAATAAATTATAGTTAATCGCTCTCCTATGGCAGATTTTGTCTGAAGTGCTTTATAGATATTCGTGATCTTATTGGTGTTAGTGCACTGTGGGTAAAATCCATTACTTGTTGGTACAGCGGAAGCGGCTCGTTGTTTAGAACCAACTAAGGACCGACACTTTTCTCCCTATTAAATCTCTGGATTTTCTACTCTTTTACATCTCGCCGGCATTTTTCAATATGTAATGCGGAGTCTTTCACTGCAACCAGTCTGTTTGCAGATAATAGGAATCAGTAAAAAGTATAGACCAATACCAGGTTTTACCCACTGCACCTGTTGCAGATAATAGGTCAGTAAAATATAGACCAATACCAGGTTTTATCCTGCACCTGTTGCAGATAATAGGTCAGTAAAGTATAAGACCAATACCAGGTTTTATCCTGCACCTGTTGCAGATAATAGGTCAGTAAAATATAGTTAACCAATACACCAGGTTTTATCCTGCACCTGTTGCAGATAATAGGTCAGTAAAGTATAGACCAATACCAGATTTTACCCCTGCACCTGTTGCAGATAATGCACGTCAGTAAAGTATAGACCAATACCAGGTTTTATCCTGCACCTGCTGCAGATAATAGGTCCAGTAAAGTATAGACCAATACCAGGTTTTACCTTTTGCACCTGTTGCAGATAATAGGTCAAGTAAAGTATAGACTAATACCAGGGTTTTATCCTGCACCTGCTGCAAGATAATAGGTCAGTAAAGTATAGACCAATACCAGGTGTTTTACCCTGCACCTGTTGCAGATGAGGAAAACAGGTCAGTAAAAGTATAGACCAATACCAGGTTTTACCCTGCACCTGCTGCAGATAATAGGTCAGTAAAGTATAGACCAATACCAGGTTTTACCCTGCACCTGTTGCAGATACAGTACTGCAATTATAGACCAATACCAGGTTTTACCCTGCACCTTGTAGCAGATAATAGGTCAAGTTAAGTATAGACCAATACCAGGTTTGGTTTTCTTAATACTTGGAATTTCTAGTTCAGTCATTGTTTATATTTGATATATATGGCAAACAGAACTGTAGAAACGGGATCTAATAAAAACAACACACACAGTTTATAAACTAAGATATTTATTTCTAGACTAAACCTATCTTAGTTAATTCCTTCAGCGTGTCTCTCAATCTCTGTCTCTCTTTATCTTTGTCTCTCTCGCTCTATATATATATATATATATATATATATATATATATATATATATATATATGTGTGTGTGTGTGTATGTGTACGTGTGTGTGTGTGTGTGTGCGTGAGACTGTTTATATTTTCACAGAGCCCAGGTATTGACCATCGAAATATTACTGACAGTTCTGGTCCTACTTCTCTGTTTTTGCACCCACAGTTTGTTTAACATCAAACACACACAAGTTCAAAGTATGCGTTCAGTATCAGAAGGATACAGTATGCTAACACTGGGATTTGTAAAAGAAACTTTTAAAGCCTACATGATACAGTTTTAGCTACTGATATCAAACAGAGATTAGAAAAGGCTTTATGAGAAAATGGTCCAGAAATATTCAATGTCCATGAGAATTAATAAACGGAAATTTCATCCGTCCTAAATGCTTGTACCTTGTTGGTGCTTTCGTTTATTTACTATTTGCCTTTGGTGCGATTCCGACTTTTCCTTTAAAGTCAACAAGTCATTCCAGGTGCCTTAGTAAATGCTTTCACCATGAAACTTTTTTTAAGGAGTTAAGTTGCAATTTTACATAAGCCAAGCTCTATCCGAGTGGTAAGTCGGTGTATGCCGGCGAAAGTAAAAGTCGAGGGTTCGCATCCAACAAAATGCAAAAGTTTTTGCGGCTATTTTCACTCAAAGCCTACATTTATACTCGTATAAGACTCCACAAATCTGATTTTCTCCTTTTGATCTACCTGATCTTCTTACGTAATTTAAAAATTAAAATCAAGATGATAATTGCATGGTATTATAACTGTAAGTCACGCTTTTTAAACTTTCAATGACAAGTGTAGGTGCTTACGTGATAAAGATGCAACTATAAGTAAAGGGTTTTATATATATTATAAAAAATAACTTTGATTTCTTTAACCGTTATCTGCACCAAAACCACTCACAATGTTAAATGGTGAATTTACTAATCTGTCGAAATTAGTTTCCTATATGGTACAAAAACTTAAAGAAAAGTTTTGGATTTCGACTTAAAATGCATTTGAAAGTTTATTACAAATTTATAATAATTGATACATCAACACGTTTTGCCGAGTTTATTATAATGAACCAAATACCATTCAAAAACTGTTCTCAGAGGTTTACAATTTTAGAAGTGGATGACACATTTGAATAAATTATTGTTATTTATAAGTCTTTTCATAAATATTATTATATAAAAACCTATTTATGCACTGGAAAACTGGAAATCTAAAAAAAAAAATAAAAGAAATTTGACCTTCTCTCTGGTAAAGACAAAAACGTCACAGAAAACTCTTTGTCGCTTTGTCTTCCCAGGCGGCAGTTGCGAATGGACACAACACTTCTGCTTCATTTTCTAGCGTTTCGCACTTCTATACTGTGCAATATCTAAGACACCGACCTGATCCACTAAATGTCTACAAAGAACAAAAGAAACATCCATGTTGTGTAGTTTTACTAACTTTCCACTCCTAATTTGTTTTGCATGAGTTATACTGATTTTGACTAGATCTAGAATAAGAATAAGCTTAAGCAATCCAGGGTAATCCAATAAATTTTGAAAGATTAGGGCCTTGATTGTTTTTGTTTATCTGTTGCACGTTTTACTTTGTTTTGGGGGTACTTTTTCACCACATCAGTTTATCTGTAGTGAGTCATCAGCACCACATTGAAGAGAGATAAGGTGAAAAGAAGGCTGCTTTAAGTAAAATAATTAATCCAAATTTGGTTTACTTTTTTTCTTGAGATCTCTCGTTCATTTAAAGAATGTCTGCATGAAAACGTGAGAATAATTCCAATGTCTTAAGGTTTTTCAAATTTACTATGATTAGCTCTGAAGGATAATATATATATATATATGTGTGTGTGTGTGTGTGTTGTAAAGTTTGCTTCTCTTCAATGTAGTTGTATGGCTCTGGAGAACAACGATCTGTTATTTGAGTTAAATTTGTGTTTTAAAGATTCAATCATATTTTAAAACTACTATGAATGACTCTCAGGCAGATTATTATTTTAAAGTTTGCTTTTATGTAATGTCATTATATGGCTTTAGAAGATTAGTTTGTTTTGTGTGTGTGTGTGTGATAGGGTGGTTTTATTTTTGTGAAGTTTACAATTCTTCCGTGTAACTGTATTTCCCATCTGTTCTCTTGGACGGGCAACCATGATTATTATCTATATATATATATATATATATATATATATATATATATATATATAGATATATATAGATATATATGTATATATATTTCTGTTGTACCGTTTTCTTTTCTTCAGTGTAGTTGTATGAACCTGGAACATAGAATTCTTTTTTTTTTTATTTTTGCAAAGTTAATTACATTACGTGAATGTTGTTGTCTCCCCCTGTTCATTAGAACAAGCAATCATGCATGTTACATTACGCGGCGAGTTTAAAACCTGAAACCACCGCTTCAGAGCCGTCCACGTCACGGACACGCGAAGCTACAAATACATGACGAGTTATACAGACGCGCAGCGGTGAGTGGGGGCTCTCTGTGTATTTCTACTCTCTGATACAACCTAACGACTACAGCTAGAGAGGAATTAGACTACAGACGATTCAACATAATAAAGATATTTCACTTAAAACTCTCTCACTGATAACACCACAGAGAAGGGATTTTCTATTTAATCTGTGATCAAACAGTATGAATATTTCTTTTCTATAGATGTCTGCTCGTAACTCTAGAATTATACAGAATACAAAAAATCAGCCATTATATGGTTAAATTTTACTTTTTTCTGATAACATAATTTTATTTTTTTCATCTCTTCTGTCTGCCATTAAGGATAACTTTGAGATGAACTCTGTATGCACACCGTATTCGGATACTGGACCTATTGTACCGTGACAGCCAAGCATATTTCCACCAATTTTCTCATGAAGCCGAACTTTCTTCCAGTAACTGTTATAATAATCGCAGTTTTTTTCTCCATCAACAGGACAGACATTTCTGAATAATTTTTTTTTTAATTTCTTAATGGGCAAATGATAAAAATAATTGAAAATAGAAATAGGGATGATTTTGTGAAAAAAAAAACTAGAGATAAAATGTCCTAATCTTCCTTTTCCTACACAGTCCGCAATGAGATAACGTAGGCGAATGTAAATGTTTAAAGTGTAGTTTTTAGTGTTCTTGATTTCGTACACTGATGTGTGTATAGTTTAAAAAATCGACCTCTGGAATATCAATTTCATTTAACATGAAAGATTCAAAATTTTGAGAGAATTTTTAACGGCAAACTCCAACTTGATTTAGCATAACTTGCAGATAGAGACTCAATAACAAAACATAAATAAAATGGTTTCTTGTGAAGGCTTGGGAACAATAAATGTAATAGCAAGCTGAAAACCCCGCTCTACGAATGGGACCATGGTGTCCACTTGACGGGCTGGGCTAGTAGTATACAAAATGGGGGTTCTGGCGCAGCTTGCATGTAGGGCCGGGCACTTCTCACCTACA
>JAWDGP010002824.1:892500-980815 GCA_033675545.1 Elysia crispata | reverse complement strand
TCTCTCCCATTATCTATAGCTCACTGTCTCTCCCTGGTCCCCAATCTCTTGCCTTCTCTCTCGCTCTCTTCTCTCCCATTATCTATAGCTCACTGTCTCTCCCTGGTCCCCAATCTCTTGCCTTCTCTCTCGCTCTCTTCTCTCCCATTATCTATAGCTCACTGTCTCTCCCTGGTCCCCAATCTCTTGCCTTCTCTCTCGCTCTCTTCTCTCCCATTATCTATAGCTCACTGCTCCTCGCTCTCTCCCATTATCTATAGCTCACTGTCTCTCCCTGGTCCCCAATCTCTTGCCTTCTCTCTCGCTCTCTTCTCTCCCATTATCTATATCTCACTGTCTCTCCCTGGTCCCCAATCTCTTGCCTTCTCTCTCGCTCTCTTCTCTCCCATTATCTATAGCTCATTGTCTCTCCCTGGTCCCCAATCTCTTGCCTTCTCTCTCGCTCTCTTCTCTCGCATTATCTATAGCTCACTGTCTCTCCCTAGTCCCCAATCTCTTGCCTTCTCTCTCGCTCTCTTCTCTCCCATTATCTATAGCTCACTGTCTCTCCCTGGTCCCCAATGTCCTGCCTTCTCTCTCGCTCTCTTCTCTCCCATTATCCATAGCTCACTGTCTCTCCCTGGTCCCCAATGTCCTGCCTTCTCTCTCGCTCTCTTCTCTCGCATTATCTATAGCTCACTGTCTCTCCCTAGTCCCCAATCTCTTGCCTTCTCTCTCGCTCTCTTCTCTCCCATTATCCATAGCTCACTGTCTCTCCCTGGTCCCCAATCTCCTGCCTTCTCTCTCGCTCTCTTCTCTCCCATTATCTATAGCTCACTGTCTCTCCCTGGTCCCCAATCTCCTGCCTTCTCTCTCGCTCTCTTCTCTCCCATTATCTATAGCTCACTGTCTCTCCCTGGTCCCCAATCTCCTGCCTTCTCTCTCGCTCTCTTCTCTCCCATTATCTATAGCTCACTGTCTCTCCCTGGTCCCCAATCTCCTGCCTTCTCTCTCGCTCTCTTCTCTCCCATTATCTATAGCTCACTGTCTCTCCCTGGTCCCCATTCCTCTACCTTCCCTCAATATCTCACTGTCTCTCTGTCGTCTACACTCACCTGCCATCTTCCTAGCTCTCTTCTCTCCATCCCTATATCTCACTGTCTCTCCCTGATCCCAACTCCCCTGCCTTTCAAAATTTTGCGCCAACAACAAAGTTTAAATCACCGTAGAAAGTTTTTCGCCCAATGCGTGCGACAAACAGAAAGGTCTTCTCACCAGCACGCAGACAAGACAAACACCTGACGAGGGCCGATAGGTACGAAACTTTAAAGTCGTGGACCAAGCATGAACCACCATTAGGTGGGCCAATTTTTTGTTGAGAGAGAGAGAGAGAGAGAGAGAGAGAGAGAGAGAGAGAGAGAGAGAGAGAGAGAGAGAGAGAGAGAGAGAGAGAGAGAGAGAGAGAGAGAGAGAGAGAGAGAGAGAGAGAGAGAGAGAGAGAGAGACAGACAGACAGACAGACAGACAGACAGACAGACAGACAGAGAGAAAGATGTTGCTACTCACTCTTCAGACTTGTCTCCATCCCTGCTCTCTCTGCTGCCTGGCCGAGAATGATGATGATGCTGGTGATGATGATGTTGTTGATGGTGAAGGGGTTGCTGCTGCTGCTCTGTCCACGAGCTCCTCGTTCCAGTCTTGTAGTCATGCGGCAGGGTGGCCCTCACTTGGCCGGAGGACGCCAACCCTCCCGTGACCCCCCCAGCACCACTGCCGCCGCCGCCATGACGAGAGAAGTGTTGCTGCTGCTGGGACCCGACTGCTGAGGCGTGCTGATGTTGCTGGCTGGCGGAGAGGATGCCGTGAGTGGTAGTGCTGTCCCCGCCAGAGAAAGTCTGTGACTTGGACATCTGCCGGTAGCTGTCTATGTAGCGATGTTCCTCCAGGATGGCCTCCCTGGAGGTCGCGCCCACCGTGCGCCTGTACCGCTTGCTGGGAGACCTGGAGGCGGACACGGGCCCAAACAGAGAACACACTACAAGTCACTCGTCTGAAAATCAACCCTCCCCCCCCAAAAAAAAAACAACAAAAAACAAAAAACAAAATCCTAAATGAGACCAGTTGAAACACCCTCTCTTTAAATTCGAAACTGGAAAAATATCTTGGCAAGTGAGGAAGTATTTTCCAATACATTGTTCATGTAAAATAAATCCAATTCTCAATTAAAATTAACAAAAGGAATGGTATAATATATAAGATTTGAGTATTCATTCGGCATTACTTTAAAACAATCGAAACACTGTACGTCCGCTTCCTAAAGATTGTGCGCTGGTCTAACTAATATTTGCTTGTATTTTTTTAAACCAACATCGTTTTTTACTTCACCGGCCTTTTGCTCCTTCCGAGTTACAACTAGTGCCTAAAGCAGAGGACAGCCACCTTTCTGCAATACCCCAATCATCAGGCTTGATTTACTGCCAGACTGTAAATGACTAGTCTCACACTACATCGAGAATCATAGGTTTTCATCTATAACCTTTCTGCGTTGAACACAGTCCAATTAAACCAAGAAGACCTGCTCCCCACTCCTTAGCGTCAAGCAGCGGACAAGTCATTCCCTCTAAAGCTTGCTGCTGTTTACTGAAGGTTACCACGCGTCTACCGGAGTATCTACCGCTTGAGGCCGGCTCTCCTCCGACTTTCGGCATAGTTAGTAACTACATAGGTCAGGAAATCTCGGGTCAACCATGCCACATGTTCACATTAACCAAACATCAATTATCACTTAGAATTAGATAGGCCTAGCTATCAAAATAATCGTTTGATTTAAATCAGAAAAAAAACCAACAAAACAATAGTATGTTACTTGAAACAGTTTATATAAGGTTCCTTGCTATATAAACTAAAGCAGAATCTAAATTAACTGACGAGACACGATACATTACTAGTTATAGATATCTCAAATGATTGGAGAATTATACACGAGGGTTAGCAGTGAAGCAACCCAGCCACCAGCATGCAATGGTAAAACGAGTAACAGCAAAACCAAGTGGTTAATATGGAGGGGTTGGCACCACTGAACTAGATGTAGATGATACAGAAATGGGTTAGTGTGAGTATTTTAAGGACACTACACTACAGCCCGCTTACAAGGAACTTCATGGGGAGAATGAAAAGGGAATTCATTGGCGAGTATCACGTTGTGGTTTCCGCCAGAAATCAGAATAGCCTATTGCGTTGCTCCGATTACTATTTTTTATTTTTCCTAAAATTCTAGATGCCTGTAGGTTCGTGATCAAAGTAAATCAAAAGAAAGAATTGCAATAAAGCTCATTTGCCCAGATAACAAACAGGAGTTTCATTAAATAAATACATAAACAAGTAGAAATCAAAAGGTTTTGGAGTGAATTAAGTCTCTCTCTAAAACAGTTTCCAAGAAAGTTATGCTTGCTCTAGAGTGGAGACCACTTTGTTTCTCTGCTCCGTATCAAGGTCAAACTACTGGTCACCGATAGATTGCTGCGCATGGTCAATGATACGAGAAAGAAATAGGCTGTATAGAAGAATGGATGAGGGAATCATCAGGTTTTCGTGTTGGCTGGAATACATCCACACATGAATGCCTGAGTTCTTTGAAGATTAAGGTAAGGAAACTAGTGGCGGTGGTGGTGGTGGGGAGGTGTGGTAGATTCAAAAACTCTCTGGGAGGGGTTTGAACACAAACTAATCAAATGATATAGCAGCAAAGACAGCAAGCGGGCCACAGTCTAGTGCTACACGCGATTACTGTGTTAGTGCTCTAAACAACTACTGCAATGGACCATGCACACACAACACAAAATGGTTAGGAGGAGAGGGAAGTGAGGGGGGGAAAATACAAACACTCTTTATTACTCTATTTTTTTCCCTCTTCGCATTCTCGGGTTTACATTGTGTATTATTTCATGATTCCAATCAGCATCGTTGTAAGGAAACCGGCACCGTGGGGATGTCAGAACGAGATCGCTCGAGAGAATCAGAGGGTGATTTTTGATTTCCCTATCCAACCACATCCTAATTGAAAAATTGTATAACTCAAACATGATACTTTATTCCTTAATGGAAACTTAAACTTTTCTTTACCGTTCATTATGCTGATCATTTACAGGATATTTTCATGTGTTTTCATCTTTGGGGAGGAGAAAAAAGGGAAATGATCACTCTGATTAACGTTTTAAGAAACAACAGCCTCTTAGTGCAAAGTGATCAAAGAAGGCCACTGTGTTTACACTAAAGCACACTGGCAATAGGCAACCACCACTGAATTAGAAATACGTTGATAGCGAACTCGGAAGTTTACATTCCAGGTCTACTTCAAATTCTTTAAAGAAAAAAGATAATTGTGTCAGTAAATAGGGTGAGTGGGGAAATGTATATGATGTGGAAAGGAATGCATAAGCGGTTTGGAGTAGGTCGTTCGAGACATTGATAGAGATAGAGAGGTGTGAGATAGATAAATAGACAGAAAAGAGAGATAGCGATAGAGAGGGTTGAGAGAGAGAGAGAGAGAGAGAGAGAGAGAGAGAGAGAGAGAGAGAGAGAGAGAGGGGGGGGGGGGAAGGAGGAAGAAAGAGAAAGACTATGGCACACCAGCTATGAAAGCGGCAGTTTTCATGAGACTCTATAGCCCAGCTAACGACAGTGTAAGTTTCAGACAGAGATGACACACTGGAGACATAGCAAGGTCGGTCAAGAACGTTACACGGCGCTGTTTGTAGCGGATACCACGCCTGGCCTACAGCCCTTTAACAAATATCACAATGTTGGGGAACCCGGTAAAACCTAGTCAGTTCCAGCTGACTGACCAAGACCTTCCATCTACTACATACTGAGACAGAAACCTGCCCAGCCTAGACTCTGCTTGCCTGGTGTCTGATCTCTCTTCGTTACCGCCGGCATGGGGAAGCTCTCGGCTCCAACACAAGTTCAATCTCCTCAACCAATCTAACTTCAACACAAATTTTCAGAATGTACTTTTCGCTGAAAATTGAACCTGAAATAATAGGACGAGAGACCTTAGCTCTAGTTTGTCCAAAATTCCACTACAAGCCCCGTACCTCACGGTTTTCTTATTCCATGACTCGCTAGAAGAATTCCATGCATGGTGTCGGTTGCTAGCGACCCCTCTACTTCTAACCAATGGCATGGGCGAGTGTATATCATTCTGTAACTTCTAATCCCCAGCTGCTCCATTCCCACTGTTTGCCAACGTTAACTGAACAGCAGTGGATTGCTCCCCTACCGCGCCGGCTAGCAAAGTTAAGTCTCGCATGAGTGTTCGGGCTGTTTCCTTCATGGATATGGTGCGTAAAGCAAGGAATATATCACGAATCCAATACGCACTTCTGTAACGCCACGAATCACCCCATGAAGTCTGGATCTCTATCGGGCAGGTCGAGACAGGAATCGCGTCCAACATCAGCGGCGCGGGCCAGCCTGCAGCGGAAACAGGGTGAGTGCTGAGTGCTCTAGTATTCGACCAGCGGGCAAGAGGGTTGCTGTCCAAGAGGTAATAACTTCCCCTTATGAGGTGACCTCATATAAGGTGTCAATCCACTTGATGTAAGAATTAACACACATTTGCTCAGAATTAAAAAAAAAACTCCCGCAGCATCGAATATCGCATTGTTCTGTGGACAGGCTCTACCAACGAACCATGCTCGAGTTCATGAGTTCCTTGACGCACTCTGAAGGAATTGTAAATCTACGTTAATTGTTTTTCTAAAGTCTAATGAATTATACATCTGTACTGAAAATAAAACACTTGGCCGTTAAATTCAGCTTCTTTCGTATTAACACTGTGCCACTGAGAGATACGATTTTACGGGTTTGGCTTCCAGTATTTGAGAGAGAGAGAGGCAATGTGAGAGATACAGAGAGAGAGAGAGAGAGAGAGAGAGAGAGAGAGAGAGAGAGAGAGAGAGAGAGAGAGAGAGAGAGAGAGAGAGAGAGAGAGTGAGTGAGAGGTGAGAGAGAGAGAGAGAGATAGAAAGAGAGTGAGAGAGAGGGAGGGAGGGAGGAGAGCGACTAGAATGACAAATACCACACATCTTCATACCGTACAATTTCTCTGAAGGTCATGACAGTCTCCCCTCACACCTGGTCACCCCTCCAGCGAGCGAGGGAAAGGGGGGGGGGGGCTTTTAGGTCGTAGTGTTGACCTCATAGGTGATACCTGAAACCCTCTCAAGTCTAACGAAGCCGTGAAGACCGTGCATTAAGTTGAGCTTGGTTCATGACGAGCCAAGGCGCTGGCACCAAGGATTACCCAGATGGCTGTAGAGTGACATGGAAACAAGACCAAAACACTGGCTCCACGGCTCATCACAATGGTTTGAGTTGGCTCCATCCTCAAGCAGGCTGGCTATTTCAATTCTGGATTCAAACTGCGCCGCTCTAACACATGAGGCGTCGGATGAGGCTTCTGAACCAGTTCGATGTTGTAACGAGCTTGACGGCGTATTTAATTAGGCAAGTAGTAGGGCGGATCGAGCGCGCGCACACACGAACACACTCACTCATCACGCGGTTCAAATCACATGTGGAGAACACTCTTAAAATACATGCTCTAGTTACGGCCGCAAAAGCCAATGACTCGCGCTGACACAAACTGACTTGAGAAGAGACGTGTAATCTTGTGGTAGTATTTAGACATTCAATCTCCTGCAGGTCCGATGGTTGGGGTATGAGACCACGGTAGGAGACAGAGAGTACTGCCATGTGACATAAGTCTCCTGTAAGTCCGATGGTTTGGGTATGAGACCACGGTAGGAGACAGAGAGTACTGCCATGTGACATAAGTCTCCTGCAGGTCCGATGGTTGGGGTAAGACACCACGGTAGGAGACAGAGAGTACTGCCATGTGACATAAGTCTCCTGCAGGTCCGATGGTTGGGGAAAGACACCACGGTAGGAGACAGAGAGTACTGCCATGTGACATAAGTCTCCTGCAGGTCCGATGGTTGGGGTAAGACACCACGGTAGGAGACAGAGAGTACTGCCATGTGACATAAGTCTCCTGCAGGTCCGATGGTTGGGGTATGAGACCACGGTAGGAGACAGAGAGTACTGCCATGTGACATAAGTCTCCTCTAAGTCCGATGGTTGGGGTATGAGACCACGGTAGGAGACAGAGAGTACTGCCATGTGACATAAGTCTCATGCAGGTCCGATGGTTGGGGAAAGACACCACGGTAGGAGACAGAGAGTACTGCCATGTGACATAAGTCTCCTGTAAGTCCGATGGTTTGGGTATGAGACCACGGTAGGAGACAGAGGGTACTGCCATGTGACATAAGTCTCCTGTAAGTCCGATGGTTTGGGTATGAGACCACGGTAGGAGACAGAGAGTACTGCCATGTGACATAAGTCTCCTGCAGGTCCGATGGTTGGGGTATGAGACCACGGTAGGAGACAGAGAGTACTGCCATGTGACATAAGTCTCCTCTAAGTCCGATGGTTGGGGTATGAGACCACGGTAGGAGACAGAGAGTACTGCCATGTGACATAAGTCTCCTGTAAGTCCGATGGTTTGGGTATGAGACCACGGTAGGAGACAGAGAGTACTGCCATGTGACATAAGTCTCCTGTAAGTCCGATGGTTTGGGTATGAGACCACGGTAGGAGACAGAGAGTACTGCCATGTGACATAAGTCTCCTGCAGGTCCGATGGTTGGGGTATGAGACCACGGTAGGAGACAGAGAGTACTGCCATGTGACATAAGTCTCTTGTAAGTCCGATGGTTTGGGTATGAGACCACGGTAGGAGACAGAGAGTACTGCCATGTGACATAAGTCTCCTGCAGGTCCGATGGTTGGGGTATGAGACCACGGTAGGAGACAGAGAGTACTGCCATGTGACATAAGTCTCTTGTAAGTCCGATGGTTTGGGTATGAGACCACGGTAGGAGACAGAGAGTACTGCCATGTGACATAAGTCTCCTCTAAGTCCGATGGTTTGGGTATGAGACCACGGTAGGAGACAGAGAGTACTGCCATGTGACATAAGTCTCCTGTAAGTCCGATGGTTTGGGTATGAGACCACGGTAGGAGACAGAGAGTACTGCCATGTGACATAAGTCTCCTATAAGTCCGATGGTTTGGGTATGAGACCACGGTAGGAGACAGAGAGTACTGCCATGTGACATAAGTCTCCTCTAAGTCCGATGGTTTGGGTATGAGACCACGGTAGGAGACAGAGAGTACTGCCATGTGACATAAGTCTCCTGCAGGTCCGATGGTTGGGGTAAGACACCACGGTAGGAGACAGAGAGTACTGCCATGTGACATAAGTCTCCTGTAAGTCCGATGGTTGGGGTAAGACACCACGGTAGGAGACAGATAGTACTGCCATGAGACACAAGGCATCAACATCACGCGCTATGACTAACCTAGTGTTTTTAAAAATCAAGTCCGTTATAGATGGAGCAGAACATTCTGGTCCGCTACTGACAGCAAGGGACTGAGTTGACGGGAAAGGGTTCTTTCCAAACTTGTCGGTTTCAAACTCAGGAAAAAAGAGAGTTCAGATGAAGGTATATAGTGTTTTAAAATAGTCAGGCACACACGGGGAACTGAGGAGTTCTTAAGGTTTTGTCTACCACGAATAGAGGGAAAGGAAGAGGGAGGGAACTGTCACCAGATGAAATAGGAAGCAATGAGAAACGTTTTTTTCATGTCTTTAGCATTTTGCTCTTATCGATTCGTAGGTTCCATGAACATGTCTGGTAGACAGGAAAAAAAATGAAACCCTTATTATTTGCGAGTCCGACCGCAAATTTATCAAAAAACCAAAAGTCATCTGAAAACTCAAGACCTCTGTTAGGCCAAGGATAGCAATGACTGCATAGCAAACTAAGAGCCTTCTCTCCCCCCATCCGTCTCTCTGAGAGCACCAGTTCCTCCAATCCTCTCTCTGGTATTTACAATTGTTATCGCCCACACATGCCACAGGACCTGAAGCTGAAGGTTAGGTTAGTTTGAACTATTTCTCAACATCTCAAAACAATAAACTGAAGACTGCACAAGTTATCAAAGCAAAGGGAAACAATTGGTGAGAGGGAAGAGCTGGACTAAGGGACACAAGCGATGTTAAAAAGGCAGATCAAGCATCAATTTCTAAGCATTAAAAGCAAAGTGACCTATTGTCATCGGTTTGTTTAAAAAAAAACAAAAAAAAACAAACACCACATCTACCTAAGTTAGGAGCGCTGTCCCAGTAGCAGCAGAGAGTGCGACATCAACAATTTCAGCTACAACTACAACCTACTACATCTATCTACAATAAGAGCAGCACGGAAAGGCAAGAGGAGATTCACCAAGGCACACATTCTCCTAGAGGCCTTCTCTAATCTCTACAATGCAGAATTGTATGGTTCGTTCTCGGCCAAGAATTTCATCTATTATTAGCAAAAGGAAAAGAAGGGGAAAACGTATGGTAAAAAATGAAATAAAAGAGCAAATATGAGCCAAGAGCCTACCTGGAGAACGATCTCTCTATTTTGGCCCTTCGTTTACTCTCTTCTAACGTTTGAAATTCCGTCCTACCACTGCAATAGATACAACAGGCGGTGGTGGAGGGTCAGTAGTGATTCGAGGCATATTTACAACACTTTCTCCACGACCTCAGTTAGAGCAGTGCGGTGCACGGGGTACCTGGACCTCTTGCTGGGCAGAGAATACCCTCTCCCCCCTCCCTCTCTCATACTTGATAAACCCGTCTAAACTGTCTTGTAGCACAGTGGACGTCTCTATTTCGGTGCCTGTTGATATACTCTTCACCCGCAGGTCCAGTCTAGATGAAATAATTGAAAAGGATGCCTGATCATTTGTTTCAAACTGCGAGATGATATAGCTACTCTGTGAGCCACCTGACTGACTGACACTGTGTGATATCTGCTGTCCCCTACGCCAACTCCCTTTGAATGCAAAGAAAGTCCATAAGGATGCCAGATCGCTAGTCAGAGAACACTATAGCTAGTTTGAAGACCCCCCCCCCCCCCTCCCGGTGTTACTGTTTGGCTCAGAATCTACAGCTGGTCTTCATGAAAGGTTGATCGCTGCCACTCACTATTCTCACTGGGAGAGCAACAGATAACCCTCCCTGTCTCACAGTATTACCTTCAGTTCAGCTATTTAACGGAATTGACTAACTTAGCATGCTCAACACAATTTGTTAACTTTCAGATAATGAAAATGTTACGAAAGTTATCCTCTTCATTAAAAAAAGACACCGCACCTTGGACTGGCAATCTATTGACACCATCACCCAAGAGAGAAGGAACAGCATTTTTTTTCTTTCTTTTAATCAGAGGTTAGCTTGGTGAGTGAGACAAATCCGAGGGTTAGCCGGCACCGCACTGCTCCAAACTGGCCCACACTGGCAAGGGTTGGACATGAGGTAAACTGATGATGATGATGGTGATGATGATGATGATGATAATGATAACCATCTCGATGGATAGGTGATCATAAACTAAAGGTGTGAGTGTATGTGGGATGAGTAGGGCTGGGGTTAGTAGTATATCAATTAGTTGGGCTAAGGTTGGCTAAAATCTCCTCCGCCTTGCTAGCAACAAAGTGAAAGAGGGGTGGGAGCGGTGAACAAAATGGCTAGCTATAGTGCGACACTGATAACCTTTATCATTTCACATAGGTCACGATAGTAAGCTATAGTGCTACACTTAGTACCTCTAGCTAGATCAACTTTATCACCTCACATAGGCCACAATAGTAAGCTATGGTGCTCCACTTAATACCTCTACCAAATCAACTTTATCACTTCACATAGGGAACAAAAATATGTAAGCTATAGTGCTACACTTATTACCTTTCGCTAGATCAACCTTGTCTTTTTGCATAGTGTTGAATATTTTTCTTGCTGGTAATATTATTCATTTAAAAAAAAAAACTAACTTTCTACAGCACCACCCAAGAACATTAGGATGATTTCTTCACTGACATGTGAGCAATTACCAAGGCTAACATAATTTTTTGTTCCTTCCCATGATTTTGAAAAATCTTAACTTCAGGGTTATCAGTTGTAAACTTGCACCGTTTGACAATTTCTTGTAAACCAATCAAGCCATTTAAACAGTTGCATAAAATCACATACTGCTGCTGCAAGTTTGTTTCAATCCGAGCTAACTTCCCCCACACTATTGCTCGCTACTTTATACCAGAACCTGATGTGACCGTCAGGTTGAATGATTCGTTCCTCTGTGGCCTCAATGTCACACTATCTCAGCCCAGGCCCAACACTCAATAATACAGAGGGATTAAAATAACTATAATAAATACTGAGAGATGGAAATCTACGGGAGAGCCTGTTAATGTTGATTAGCAAAGGAAGACACGAGTGGAAAACACAACAAAAGAGGAGATAAAAAAGAAACAAGAAAAAAATAGAAAAACTTTGACAAATCTGATTCTATCAACTGCCACCACGTCATCCTGCGGTTGGGGTAGGGGAAAAGGTGGGGGAAAAAAGACAAAATATTCGCCATGACAACAGAAATTAAATCAAGAATGATCCTGAATGTAGTCAAATGTTACAAATATAGACAGGTCTATGATTTCCCGAGCACATGTTTCTGATAGCATCCTGTATACAATCCTACTAGTGAAAAGTTGAAGAAAAGGCAAGCTTCATGGTGAGGAGATTCACTTGGTCCATATTATACCACCACGCAAAACAACATCTGGGATGGCTTGCAGTAGATTGATCTCTTACATCAATCCTATGACTTAAGTTATCTCTTTCTGCTGCAAATTTCTTTCTTTATTTGTGAAGTGCTATGTAACCAGTTCAAGCCTTTCTTCTCCTGTATCTTCTATATGTAGCTGTTTTAATATAAAATCTGTACAGTTCTGCCTCCATGTAATTGCATAATTCCGCTCCATTCCTGTAACCAGTGTTGTTATGAAAAAATCCTTTTTTAATACCACTCTAAAATGTGTTTCCGTTTGCTTCTTGTCATGCTCGTCCAGTGACAACATTCTCTTAGTCCTCTCAGGCTTACTCTATAGAGAAACCAATAAAACCTCCTCAGGGAAAGTACAACACAGTCCATTTTAAGATAAGTTTTATTTCATCAACTAGATGGAGTGTCAAACCTCTAGAGAGAAACCAATAAAACCTCCTCAGGGAAAGTACAACACAGTCCATTTTAAGATAAGTTTTATTTCATCAACTAGATGGAGTGTCAAACCTCTAGAGAGAAACCAATAAAACCTCCTCAGGGAAAGTACAACACAGTCCATTTTAAGATAAGTTTTATTTCATCAACTAGATGGAGTGTCAAACCTCTAGAGAGAAACCAATAAAACCTCCTCAGGGAAAGTACAACACAGTCCATTTTAAGATAAGTTTTATTTCATCAACTAGATGGAGTGTCAAACCTCTAGAGAGAAACCAATAAAACCTCCTCAGGGAAAGTACAACACAGTCCATTTTAAGATAAGTTTTATTTCATCAACTAGATGGAGTGTCAAACCTCTAGAGAGAAACCAATAAAACAGTCCATTTTAAGATAAGTTTTATTTCCTAGATGGAGTGTCAAACCTCTAGAGAGAAACCAATAAAACCTCCTCAGGGAAAGTACAACACAGTCCATTTTAAGATAAGTTTTATTTCAGATGGAGTGTCAAACCTCTAGAGAGAAACCAATAAAACCTCCTCAGGGAAAGTACAACACAGTCCATTTTAAGATAAGTTTTATTTCATCAACTAGATGGAGTGTCAAACCTCTAGAGAGAAACCAATAAAACCTCCTCAGGGAAAGTACAACACAGTCCATTTTAAGATAAGTTTTATTTCATCAACTAGATGGAGTGTCAAACCTCTAGAGAGAAACCAATAAAACCTCCTCAGGGAAAGTACAACACAGTCCATTTTAAGATAAGTTTTATTTCATCAACTAGATGGAGTGTCAAACCTCTAGAGAGAAACCAATAAAACCTCCTCAGGGAAAGTACAACACAGTCCATTTTAAGATAAGTTTTATTTCATCAACTAGATGGAGTGTCAAACCTCTAGAGAGAAACCAATAAAACCTCCTCAGGGAAAGTACAACACAGTCCATTTTAAGATAAGTTTTATTTCATCAACTAGATGGAGTGTCAAACCTCTAGAGAGAAACCAATAAAACCTCCTCAGGTAAAAGTACAACACAGTCCATTTTAAGATAAGTTTTATTTCATCAACTAGATGGAGTGTCAAACCTCTAGAGAGAAACCAATAAAACCTCCTCAGGGAAAGTAAAACACAGTCCATTTTAAGATAGTTTTATTTCATCATCTAGATGGAGTGTCAAACCTCCAGGATACAGATGGATTCGGATGCTATCAGAAACAGACATGCCCAAAGGACACAGAAATTCAACACAAGTGGATACACTGAACACACAGACAGATAAACAGACAGACACACACACACTTGACAACACAGCGGTGATGATGAAAGCCTGGAGTGTGGCGTGTGCTGGACTGCATAGATGCAGTGGTTTTAAACAACCACAGAGAACCACACCGCATGACATGTAAGGCACAAAGAGGATGGACAGTGGGTAAATCATGAAACAAACACAACACAGTTCTCTAATGTTTTCACTTTTGGCTTGTGCCAGTGGCAGCTTGCTCTGATGTGAAAAAGCTTACCCAAAGGAAATTGATGATTTCAGAAAAAAAAAAAAAAAAGGAAAAAGACATTAATGGTTTCGATGTTTTTTATGGTGTTGAAACTTTTGATAGATTCATATATAAGGTTATTTATTGTATAGACTGTCTACAACATTTTAAGGTTGAAATCACTGAGGAAAAAAAATAAGTTACAAACACATGAAAACTCACTGCAACTAAGCCAGATTTGATGAAACTTAGCAACAATAAAAACAAATCCAAAGGCAAAATGATCACAGACATGAATGTCTGGTAAGTTATAAAAGCAAAGTAACTAAAAAAAAAGCGTATGATGACCTGAACAATTTAAAAACAAATCTTTTCACATAATACACCAAATAGTTAGAGATTTATTTAATAAGAGTTGAGAATTCCATGTAAAGACTTAACTCAACAGCATTACAACTAATGCAGCCACCGCTGCAACAAATATTTATAATAGACTTGTGCTTGTTGTTGTAAATAATTTCTGTTAGCATTGTAAATTATTTGCAATTTGTTTAAAAACAAACGAATGTTACAAAAAGGAAAGTCAAAATTTTCGATCTTAAAAACAAAATTACAAAAAAAACAAAAAAAACCCCAAGTTTTTCCTGACTTACCTATACCTGAACTTGGATCCCACAGAGAAGATCTTTTTGGACGGTGGGTTCGGCTGGTGAAGTCGAAAGAAAGTGTGATGCTCCACACAGGACTTCCACAAGTTTTTGCAGGAACGATAGCTCACCATGTTAAATCCGATCAGATTTTCCACTGGTTCACTCTGGTAAGGGAAAATAAAAGATGAGTAGATTATCTCACCTAGCTGGTCAGTGTGGCTGATCAAGGTAAGCCAAGCAATGCATGAACAACCAATGCTTTACATTAGTAATCAGCACAGCTCCAGACCAAGCAGTCAACACTGTACACCATACAGAATCTCTCCTCCCATGACACTGTGGCTTATCAAGGTGATTTATCAAGTCAGACACAAAACAGTATCAATTCGGTCACTGATCAAGTCAGACACAAAACAGTATCAATTCGGTCACTGATCAAGTCAGACACAAAACAGTATCAATTCGGTCACTGATCAAGTCAGACACAAAACAGTATCAATTCGGTCACTGATCAAGTCAGACACAAAACAGTATCAATTCGGTCACTGATCAAGTCAGACACAAAACAGTATCAATTCGGTCACTGATCAAGTCAGACACAAAACAGTATCAATTCGGTCACTGATCAAGTCAGACACAAAACAGTATCAATTCGGTCACTGATCAAGTCAGACACAAAACAGTATCAATTCGGTCACTGATCAAGTCAGACACAAAACAGTATCAATTCGGTCACTGATCAAGTCAGACACAAAACAGTATCAATTCGGTCACTGATCAAGTCAGACACAAAACAGTATCAATTCGGTCACTGATCAAGTCAGACACAAAACAGTATCAATTCGGTCACTGATCAAGTCAGACACAAAACAGTATCAATTCGGTCACTGATCAAGTCAGACACAAAACAGTATCAATTCGGTCACTGATCAAGTCAGACACAAAACAGTATCAATTCGGTCACTGATCAAGTCAGACACAAAACAGTATCAATTCGGTCACTGATCAAGTCAGACACAAAACAGTATCAATTCGGTCACTGATCAAGTCAGACACAAAACAGTATCAATTCGGTCACTGATCAAGTCAGACACAAAACAGTATCAATTCGGTCACTGATCAAGTCAGACACAAAACAGTATCAATTCGGTCACTGATCAAGTCAGACACAAAACAGTATCAATTCGGTCACTGATCAAGTCAGACACAAAACAGTATCAATTCGGTCACTGATCAAGTCAGACACAAAACAGTATCAATTCGGTCACTGATCAAGTCAGACACAAAACAGTATCAATTCGGTCACTGATCAAGTCAGACACAAAACAGTATCAATTCGGTCACTGATCAAGTCAGACACAAAACAGTATCAATTCGGTCACTGATCAAGTCAGACACAAAACAGTATCAATTCGGTCACTGATCAAGTCAGACACAAAACAGTATCAATTCGGTCACTGATCAAGTCAGACACAAAACAGTATCAATTCGGTCACTGATCAATGGTTACAATGCAGTAGAAAAGCAAAAAAATATAAATATATATTATGTTTTTTTTTTGTTTTTCAGATAATTGAAATTTTACCCAATTTTACATGAAATATAAATTTTTATATTATATAATATATTAATATTGCTCTATGACCGATCCACAGGTTCTGGTTAGAGTACAAACTCTGTCAAGACTTCAGGTTGTCATAGATAGCCTAGAAAGAAAAATAAGCTCATTGCACTCTCAAATGGATTTGAAAACCAACACAGAAAGTGATTCAGCGTTAATCCTGTTTTTTTTCGATAAAAACCATTCTCTCAATATCTTAAGGAAAACCATGGTCTTTGCTAAAATGAAATTTCATATAAAAATGGATCATGTTGAAATTTATGTTGAAATTTATCTACTTAAAGACATAATGATAAAGAGTGAAAGAGAACACTAAAACATATGAGGGAGGAGCGAGAGAGTGAGAGAGAGAGAGAGAGAGAGAGAGAGAGAGAGAGAGAGAGAGAGAGAGAGAGGGGGGGTGGGGGCACTGCTTACGTTAAATAACATAGAACTGCACTATTTCAAAATAAAAAAAAAATGTTCTATATTACCCTTGCATAAGAAAGCTTCATTTACTACATAAAAATGTATAAAATGTAAAAAACCATTTAGGTATTGGTTTTATTTTTTATAAAAGAAAATATGAGTACGTGGTTATGTTTCAATGAACAAGGATAAACAAGTCTAGTGAGTAGAAGATATTTCTGTCAACATTTTCTTCATATTAAAGTGACTTGTGCACAACTGGCATAACACAAGTCAACTTGAGCGCCAAATAAATGATAAAAGTCAAACCTTCACATAATGCACATTCAACTCCAGCTACTCACTTGGGTCGTTTTTGTTCCCAATTTCTTCTTTCCATCAGCATGATATACTATTTGTTTAAATGCTTTAAGTTACCTGTGTCTGAAACTAAAACAAGTGCAATAACTGTTCAGCTAAATTGAAATTCACCAAAAAAAAAAAAGAGAGAGCACACTTTAAATAACCTATTGCACAGGTTTATACACAAACAAATGCACACTAAAATTTCAATCTCAACAGACCCCCCCAGGGTGCTTCAACTTTAACTAGGACTGTAAAACTAAAGGTGTGCCTGAGAATCCTCTCACATTTAATCTTTATTAATTTTACAATTGAGTCTAATAATTTTACTACCGAGTATATAATTTGAGAGAGAGAGAGAGAGAGAGAGAGAGAGAGAGAGAGAGAGAGAGAGAGAGAGAGAGAGAGAGAGAGAGAGAGAGAGAGAGAGAGAGAGAGAGAGAGAGAGAGAGAGAGAGAGAGAGAGAGAGAGAGAGAGAAAGAGAGAGTGAGAGTGAGAGAGTGACAGAGTGAGAGAGTGACAGAGTGAGAGAGAGAGAGAGAGAGAGAGAGAGAAAGAGAGAGTGAGAGTGAGAGAGTGACAGAGTGAGAGAGAGAGTGGGAGAGAGAAAGAGAGATAGAGAACACTAAAGAAAATGTAGGAGTAGTTGCTCAGGTTTCAACTTGCCCTAGAACAACACAAAACTAACCACAGAGAAGCTATCATCTCAGGTATTGGATGCTGAGACAATAAGCAGTGAACAGCTAGGCATGCATACAGGGTTATGCTCACACGTGGGTTATAGATAGGCACCTGGACCAAACTTTATGCATTAAAAATTGGTTCATCATTGTGCAAGACTAAAGATTCAATACCCCTATCTATATCTTGCATTGTGACCCCTTGTGGTGAACAATCCATACTTTGTGGCTAAAATGCAGCAAGGTAACTAAATTAAACAAGATTCAGGGAATGAATGTGCTGCCTCCACAGAGATTTCCCACAGCCAAGAAATCAGTTTGTGAAATAGAGATAAAAACTGATTTTGTTAACTTCAGGAGTACAAAAAAATTAAGAACAGGAGGTCCACTCCACAAGACCAAGGAGGCAGTACACACATTGTTAAAAAAAAAAAAAACAACAGAAGTAAAACTACAGGCTACATGGACAAAAAAAGAGTAAAAGAAAAGTTTTAATACTATGCATAAAAAACAAACAAACAAAATACATAAAAAAAAGTTTAAAAAAAAAAAAACGACAAATAGGTAAGAAAAAAAGCAAAACTGAAATACACAGAAAGCTTGGTACAGGAATATAATTGTCCATGCAACAGTTTACTGTTAATATTTATCACGTTTAAAAAAAACCCAGTTAAAACAAGGCAGAGCAAAAGACCTACCACTCTTAACAGCTTGATTGAGATAATTCATACATTCCAATCTAAATCACAATTTGATTGAGACAGGTCAAACCCTCTGACCTAAATCACTTCATCATTGTTTGGGATAATTCAAACCACATCCCACCTCCATCACTTCACAACTTGATAGAGAAAGTTCAAACCACATCCCACCTCCATCACTTCACAACTTGATAGAGAAAGTTCATACCACATCCCACCTCCATCACTTCACCACTTGATATAGATAGTTCAAACCACATCCCACCTTCATCACTTCACCACTTGATAGAGAAAGTTCATACCACATCCCACCTCCATCACTTCACAACTTGATAGAGAAAGTTCAAACCACATCCCACCTCCATCACTTCACCACTTGATAGAGAAAGTTCATACCACATCCCACCTCCATCACTTCACCACTTGATAGAGATAGTTCAAACCACATCCCACCTCCATCACTTCACAACTTGATAGAGAAAGTTCAAACCACATCCCACCTCCATCACTTCACCACTTGATAGAGAAAGTTCATACCACATCCCACCTCCATCACTTCACCACTTGATAGAGATAGTTCAAACCACATCCCACCTTCATCACTTCACCACTTGATAGAGAAAGTTCAAACCACATCCCACCTCCATCACTTCACCACTTGATAGAGATAGTTCAAACCACATCCCACCTCCAACACTTCACCACTTGATAGAGATAGTTCAAACCACATCCCACCTTCATCACTTCACCACTTGATAGAGATAGATGAAACCACATACCAATCCACCCCTTCACAATTTGATTGAGACAGGTCAAACCCTCAGATCTAAATCTTTTCATCAATTGTTTGAGACAGTTCACACCCCATCCATTCTAATCTCTTCACAACTTGATTGAGATAGTTCACACTCCATCATTTCACAATTTGATTGAGATAGTTCACACTCCATCATTTCACAATTTGATAGAGATAGTTCACATTCCATCATTTCACAATTTGATAGAGATAGTTCACACTCCATCATTTCACAATTTGATTGAGATAGTTCCAAAATTTCCACCGAAATCCCTTCACAGCTCGACAGTTCACACATTCATTCAAGACAACCAATATAAACTTTGCTTTCCTTCATGTCTGGCATCTGAAAATAGATCTTCTGCTCAGAGTAGTACAGAATAAGAGATGCTAAATCACTTTCTATAAATAAGACCCCATGATTAAAAATCTATGGATATGTCATGAAATTTAAATATAAAAATGACCAATAAACATTTCTCATTCCTATTATAGATTTGCTGAATGGTGATTTCTGCGGCATAAAACAGAATTTTCTACTTTCCAATGCCTACCAGGTACCTTTTCAAACTGTCAATGTCTTGATTTGATTTGTTTATATAACCAATGAACCCTTCCTGCACAAAATAGCTTGAAAAGAGCTGCCAAAGCAGACCTGTGCATGCAAGATCGAACCCACTAGATACTCAACGAAGCAGGTTTGTGCATGTAAGATAATACCCACTAGATACTCAACCAAGCAGGTTTGTGCATGGCAGATAAAACCCACTAGATACTCAACGAAGCAGGTTTGTGCATGTAAGATAATACCCACTAGATACTCAACCAAGCAGGTTTGTGCATGGCAGATAAAACCCACTAGATACTCAACCAAGCAGGTTTGTGCATGGAAGATAAAACCCACTAGATACTCAACCAAGCAGGTTTGTGCATGGAAGATAAAACCCACAAGATACTCAACCAAGCAGGTTTGTGCACGGAAGATAAAACCCACTAGATATTCCTTTTCTGTTTGTCTGCGATCTGCTAGTTACACAGCCACTGCTTATGTGCATGTTTCAGTAAGGAGAACAAAATGAACCCACATTAACTGCAGGTAAAAGGTCAGCCCTTGGAAGCCATCATCTTTCTCTTATTCTTGCAACTGTAACCCCAAAGAGGGTGTTGCACAAACTTAACTATGTTTCATTTCACTTCTCACTTCAACACAGACACCAAAGCGTGAGGACACAATTACTAGTGTATCAAAGAAGCAAGTCAGTTCAAAACAAAAGACAAACAGTTCACTACACAGACTGAATTGGTTAGTGTCTACAAATCAAAGAAACCACTACAACACTAAAGCGTAGCAGCCAGACTCATTGAGATTGATGGTGATAACCAGAATCTATCATACTCACAAAACTAGTTCCAGTGGGATTACGATATTTAAGGAAAAGTTATTTTTAAAAACCTTGTGATTTCATCACCAATCTCAATGAGACCAGCAGCAACAGAATTGACTTTTGATTGTTTTTCAATATAATACTGAGCAAAAGCATGCAGATGAAATGAAAAGAAAAAAAATTAAAAGGGAAGCAAACTAGTATACAGCACATAGATCATTACTTGAGCCTTCTCTCCCTTTGCATCACTATCGTCTATGTTATCTGCAACCTGAAACATTATAGGGCATATATATATATATATATATATATACACTGAAACATAATCTGATGGGTGACACAAAAAGTGGAAAACCCAGGGCATTCATCCATATAAAACCATAAATACACAGAAAGAAACATTCGAATTTAAAAAAAAAGTCTGGTGAAAGTCAAACGACAAAAGATACCAATACAGATTTTTTTTTTTTTAACATTATCGGAAATTATTTTAAAACATCATGATACACTTAAGATTTCAGCCCTTTGCAGCAATTTTACCAACAAAGAAAATAAAATTAGACTTTACAGCAAGACAAAATTTAAAAGATATGCATTTATAAAAAATAGAAATTTTGCAAATAATGGAAAAAAAAAGATTATAAAAAGTAAAATATAGAAATACTAGTTAGATCAAGCATTAAAAAATAGGTGTGACATTAAACAAAAATATTCTAATCGAGGTCAAAGCCAGCCTTTTCAAAATCATTGCCTAAGTCACCTAAGATTACGTATCTAACAAAGAGTCACTGTCGAATGAATTCAGGATAAGAGATATAAGTACACAGCTTTTGGCTATGTGAAACAGAAATGTATTGGGGCCCTGGCTCTGCATCCAGCCATTGTCTAACTATACAGAGAAAGCTGATGCCATTAAAACATTAAAAACATTATGCTTTTCACTACTTCTCCCTTTTGCAGATACTGCTATGCCACTCAAAACTAAATCTTGAGATTTCAAGTAGTTTTTTTTTCCTATCATTATCCCGAGTACATGACTGGTCAAACCACGTCAAACTTTTCTCTAAAGGCAAAACGCTTTTATCAGTCAAGGAGGTAACGAAAAATGAAATGAAATACTTAGAAATTTGACAAGACACTTTGCTTATATGTAACAACCATTTCCAGCAAGTTGCAAGGATTTATGCAGACCAACGTTAAGACACAGGGGCCTCTGGCAAAAATGACACAGGCCTTGAAAAACTGGCAGAGATTCATGCACCAATCAAAACAGGCAAAGAGATTGCTTGCATGGCGAACTAACTAATAATGATGATGGTGATAACATTAAGAGTAGTAGTAATAATAATAATAATAATAATAATAATAATAATAATAATAATAATAATAATAGTTTTTTCAATCTAGATCTAGAAATGAAGGAAGAATAAAGAAAATTCTTTTATCAAAATCTTACCTCTCTTCGGAGCTGGATAAAAAATTGCTTCCGTTTGAAGGAGATTTTGACTATTTTGGCCCTGTTGAAAGGATAAGAATGCAATGAATGGATTACAGCCATTTACACGATATGAGTCTAGAACAGGGGATAATTGAGGTTCTTAGCAAACAGAACTCTATCCATACAGAGACGGGAGTGAACCAATTCATCAATCACCATAATCTGCTATAGTTGATACCTGCTTGGGAAACTGTAGTCAATCAAGCCAGTACCTCTGGGTATTGTAATCTTCATTTCATGCTAATTTCTAAGATTGAAGTTAATTAAACAACCAACCAAATCGAAACCTTCCCTTCCATGTGATGTTACTGATGTTGAACAATTAAAGTCTGGTTGAGTCGTCACCACCCAAAAAGTAAAAGTTATAATTCCAAGAGGAAATCCAAAAAAGCACCCAGTTAATTTATTTTTACATCAAATTAATATATATATAAATTAATCCTTCTGAGCTGGACAGAAAGGTGTTGACAAGAGTCTACTGAGACCTCAGTCAATTACTATCCTCTCAAAACTCCTCTAAAATGTGAAATTTCTTTTTTTCTTTTTCTTTTGCTTCCTTTTTAATGATGTGTATTTGTGAAGGGCTAGTTACATCTTCCTCATCGAACCAGCTAGTATAAGACTAAGATTTACGATAGACTGGGTTTTAGACCCATATATAGCGTGAGAGGCATTTCAGTTCACAAGACATGATATCTTTGACCTATTCCTCCATTCCTTCAATGTAAAGAAAACATGCAACCAAGAAGTTTTAGAACAGATGCAAGTAACCTCTTTCAATTTATGAGTTGAAGTCAAAACAAACTACTCTGTTACAGTAGAATTAACTTGCATTACGTTAGGAATTCTCTCAAGAGCAGGCAAGAGCTTACCATGAGAAAGTGTTGATTTTCACATTGGCTTGGAAGACAACCAGTCCTGCTGAGGTGACGCCCAGCTGAATGTCAATGTTGCTTTGATCCTGCCGCACACACACACACACACAGAAATATGGGGACAATGTTATGTCCATACCACTTTTGGGACTTAATTATTATCAATTGATTCTTATAAAAAACAAGGCAATTTTACCTTGAGGACGAATGATTCTGCACTTCCAGTATAGGAGAAAAATATTTTGACAACTTTTGTCGTCAGTATCTGTGTGAGTTAGGGTTAGGTGTTTGTTGTTCTTTGATCAAACACATTTAAAAACAATATTTATCATTAACTCATCTAGAGAAAAACTAACAACTCTAAAATAATTTAATCCATTTTTTTTTTAAATCTAGTAGTATCAAACATGTAAATACTGCTAGTAAAATTCTTTGACAAATATTATGGTAACACAAAATTTTCAATCACAACTCTGTTTCGAAAATGCTTTAGTTATATAAATTAGAAAAGTATTCTTCTTCTTAACATTTGACATTTATAGATTCTAAAGATTTTGTCAAGTTAGAGAGATCAGGCCAATCAACGTCAACATCTTACTAAACAGCTGTAACAAGAAAATCATTTTTGAGGCTTGAATTTGCACTCTTTATTTTTAATAGATGTTCATAGATAAAAAAACAAGAATGAGCCCCAAATAACTAAAAGCTACAAATTTTTTATTGGGTGTTTACTTTATTTCAACATGGTAATCTTGATTAAGATAAATATTTTTATGCATGCATTAAGAAGGTTTAGATGTGGTGATACCCTAGAGATCAATTCTAGGAAAGTTGAACACAACTGCTGGGTTAAGTTTTACTAGTTCAATCAAATGCTCTTGATCTAAATAATTCGTTATAATAATGTTAAAAATGATGTGCTTGGATAAAAACTAGCAAACTTAGTAGCTATCCGGAACTCTTCAGGATAAACGTAACAAGTAAATTCAGTCAAATTTATGCTAAGATGCATTACTTTCAAAACACAATTTGGACACAGATCCAAGTAATTTGCTAATAGCAGTTCCAAAAGTCAATTTTATTATTGATCATCTGAAGAACCCGAAACAGAATCCGAAATAATCCTTTTGGGTTGAAAAAAGGTATAGCATGGAAAAGGTTTTCAACAAAATAAACATATTTGTTTTGATCCAAGACATTTTGCTAGCCAGCAGATAAATAGACAAATAAAAAAATATTTCGCCATTAAATTGCTGCATCTAAGTACAGAGAGCCAGGAAGATCCTACTCATTTTTCTCTAAGCCATCAAAAATGTGTGTGAGCTTTTGTCTTTTTTTGCAATTGGAAACATTAGACTCATGAGACAACAGCAGCCTTACTCTAGCATTGTGCAGATCTACTCCATACATTTCCAAACGCTTGGCTCGTTCCAAAAAACTTGACTCAGCGTCAGCTGGGGTATATCCTCTGTTCAAAAAGGTTCAATGAAAGAAATATTAGTGAAAAAACCAGAGATGTGAGATATGAAGCTTTTCATGTGCAAAGCCCTTTCATATTTTACAATGAATCAAGCATAAATTAGAAAAAGAAAAAAAAAGAGAATCAACACATTTATATTTTTTGCAAAATGCTTATTACTTTCCCTGTGAATAGGCCAGGATATCCTAACTCTACATGTTATCAAAATCTGACAAATATTAAGTTTATTTATGTCTTGTGCATACTTTAAAAATTCAAGTCATAAATGTCCTATAAATTGTTTACTTAGTCTTAAGTTCCTGAGAGAAATTTATCTAGACCTAGTTATAAGTTTTTTAAGTCTTGTCCCCACAAATGAAAGAAGAAAAAAAATCTTTTCCGATCTTTCCCAGTTGCGTTAACATTTAGACCAACACAGTGGTTTATTATATTTTATTGAAAGAATTAGTAAATTTTGACCTCCCCGCATCTTAACAGATTCATGAGAAAAAGTTGGTGAAAAAATATTTGTTGCATAAAGAAGTGATAAGTGCTGAAAGGCTTTTCCCGTTCATCACCTGTGCTGCTTGTGATTTTCTGTGACAAGCTTCTCAAAGTCCTCGCTCTGCTCAGGGATAAACAGGAAGCCATTGAGGTAGCCATCTTTATGCTCTTCTGGGTTAAAATCGCCAAGTTCAGCTGGGAGTGCCAAACATAGTTAAAAAAAATGAAATAAAACAGAACTTCATTATGACACACACACACAATTTTATAAAGACAGGCGCGTCTTGTTCTGAATTACGACAAACACATAAAGTCAAGCATGTCTTTACAAGTTTTAAAAGCCTCTCACAGCAAAATATATGGTGAAAATAACTGGAATAGCCCTTTCAAGTATTTATGTGATGCTCACAATATCACACAATGTTTATATAAATTATTTCATCGAGGTTGACCAAATATTTGTCACTTTGTAATGTGAAAAATGTTTGCTATTGAGTAGTAAATAACTCAGCAGTTAATTCTATGCTTTTAACTATCAGTATTGAAGGATCTTGTGTTTTGATATTCTAATTGATTTAATCTCTTAGTATACAGAGGCAGAATCTGCATTACTATGAAGCTGTTTTTGGGTCTGAAATTTTAGGCAGCATTGGTGATGTTTTGCCCCATAACTTTGATAATAATAATTAAATTCCCACAAAACATTTATCAAAATAAAGGGTTTTAAAAGGGCTTTACAGTCATGATAAAATCACAAGTCTATTGCAATTTGGTATGCACATTTTTTTTTTGGCACTGGATCTGCTTTTTTTGCAAGTGTAGGTCTAGATCTAGATCTTTCATGATCATTTTTCACTGTCAGCAGTGTCTGAATAAGAACTAATTCAAGAACTAGAGTTGGATTCATCACAATCCATCTTCTTTCTGTTTGTTTTTTGCTCTTCAGAGCTTTTAATGAAAAATGCTCCAATGATGTCAACATCTGGTTTTTGTGTTGGTTTGGCTTTAATATATAAGGATTGGATTCGAATATGTTAGTTTGTGTACCATGCTGCGTGGCAAGCCTAAAAAAAATACTCTTTACCCACCGCAAAGTGTAGTGAGCCGGATACTAAGAGTTAATACAAGTTTTTGAGGCAGGAGTCATAAATTGCAATCCTTCATGCACTACTCAGCCAAATGAGTTGATGTGATGGTAAGCTTAAAAGTTAATTTTATTTATTTATAACAATCCTTAGAGAAAACTGAATAAAAAATAATTATATAAAAAAAAAATTCTGACCCATCAGTTAACCAAAACTGAATAGTAAGAATAAGTAATGATGTCATTTCCTTTCTCAAGGCTGAGTTACTGGCTCCGTGAGTAAAGCTCACGACTCAGCACTCCTCTGATGAGAGGATAAAACCCTAACTTTACTCTTCTCAGCTTAATTAAACCTAGTAGTGATATCTCAGTTTCTGCCTCTTTTGATTTTTTGTATCATGTGAAAGTTGACTGAAAATTCCTGCTTGCAACGTTTTTGAAGTTTTATGACAAGATGAATAAATTGGTAACAATGATAAGCTTACATTGTACTGCATAACTGGCTAGTACTGCTGCGTTTGTCTCTGTGCAGACAAGCTTCCCCGAAAGGATGTCTCTCTTGACTTGCAGAAAAAAGTGATACCTGTCAGAAGAAAAGCTCATGTAAGAAACATTTGAAATAGCATTGAATTAGTACCACTTAGTTCAATGACTGTCCATAAAAAATTTGGTTAAAAATCAAATAAGCATGCTTCTATCTTCATGACACTAACTGAGATTAATTTTAATATTTTTCTCAAAGCAATGAAAAGTGAGACAAATTAAAGCTTAAAATGTGTTATGTAGAGTGTCAACTTCTAAAAAATTCTATTTAAAAAAAAAAAATAAAATAAAATTAAATGTTTGCATCAGTGTTTTTGTAAAGAAACATTGAAACCTGCTCTAACATTTAATTTCAATAAGTCAAAATCATAACTCATTATGAATGTTCATTCCTCTGGAGTGTTAAAGACCTATTTAAATAGTAAATGATATCAAAAACAAAACATCCCAACTTCCAATTTTAGACAGTAATAGCATGACCAACATTGCACAACAAAGTTTGCCATATGATACAAGTTCTTTCATGTTACAATTTGGACTAGTCACCCTCCTTAGTGGATAAAAGCGTTTGTAAAAAAAAGTGTAAAAAAAAGAAAAACTTGAGAGATTTGAAGAACTGAATGACCCACCTTGTATATTCTTCAGCTAGTTTGCTTGGGTCAGAAACATAAAACTTGACTCGAAAGTAAAACTCATAGGTTGGACCTGAAATCACACACAGCAGTATACAATGTGATATTATTTCCCAATATTTTTAGAAAGCATGGTGGACACGAGATAAATAAACTAACATTTGAGCCAAGAACAGCATGAAAGGCTGGACATGAAACAACACTTGGTTAGCTACAAATGAGCTACTAGTTTTCAGTGTCAGCTAAAACAGAAAGGCTAGTCATAGGCAGTCATAGCTGTCTGGCAGCCAGTTCAAATAATAAGTTGTATGTGACTCAAATGATCAGAGCTAAAATGGCCCATGGCTCACTGTTGATATTCAGTTATTAATTTTTGTGAGCTTCTCTGTGATGCTTTTTCTTTCTTATCAGATCATATCTATTGCTGATCCTTAGGGGATGAAAGAAAAGAAATTTATCAATTTTAAAAAGCCTTACTTCGCGTCCCTCGATGTACCAGCCTGGCATTTATTTTAACATATTAGTACTGGTTTCAAGATAGATAATACCTAAATCTATTCTTATTGATGTAAGCTAAATTTTGAATATCACTCAAAATTTTAAAATTTAAAAGCTGATTTTTTTTAACTTTTACAGCCCATAGAATTCAGGGATGGAAATTGTCAACCAAGAGTGAAGACTTACCTCTGCATTGTTTCTTGATTGTCTTTAATGGGTCTAGCCATCTCTGGAGAAAACAATAAGATCGGTGGTCAGAGGCAAACATAAACATAAATACCAAGCTGACAAGGTGTTAAAAGCTATCCTTTCCTTATAGTATATTCTACTTGGAATCAATAGGCCATGAAGACTATTGAAAGGTACAAAATTTAAAGTACAGATACTTTTCATGAGAAAATAAATACACAAATTATATGCAGTTTAATATCCGTTTTGGAATTTCTCTCAAATAAACTGGGAGTATTTCTAGTGCAACAAAGATTAAGGTGTTTTATGCTGGAGTGGTACAGGAGGAGATGATCAGCAGCTTTTGGCAGCAAGACAAAGGGTTCAGGGAGTCTAGAAGCTGAGTCAGACCAGGTGTCAGTATGTCCTTCACCCTGAGGTATTGGGTCAGAGAGTCAATGGTCAGAAAGTGTGAACAACACAACATGAACAAGTGTTCAAAAGATCAATGTCAAAGGACATGTAATGAATCAAATCTTGAGCTCCAGCAACTGATCAAGCCACTGCTTCACAAATCTTAAGAATCTCTTTGTTGCTTCAACACCCAGAAAAAGGTTTCAGTGGACAAATATGAATTAGTGATAAGTGAATTGTCAGAAAAAAGGTTGGGTTACTGGGTCACAAGTCTGCGCTCAAAATATTTGGAGCTTGAAGCATAAAGCCTAAACACAAATCTGAGATAAATGTGTGTGTCTTAGATCAGCATTATACTCTCCACACTTACCAGGGTGTCATCTCCAGGTGCCAGGTCTAGGTACTGAAGGCCAAAGTAATCCTTCTCAACCAGCTCAAGATGTTCGAACACTTTATCCAAGAGCTGTTGGGATTTGCCACGTTTCTGGACAAAAACAAAACACACAGAGATTTAACTCATATTCTTATTTTCAAAAGACAAAGCACAATTTGTTGACAAGTAGGCTTATGTCAGGCAGCACAGAAACAAAATTAGAAACAAGTAATCAAGAAATATTGAGCACTTAAGAAGATCCATAATAGTTTTAAGTAGAACACAAAAACAAAGGAAAGAGGAAAGGGTGAGAGGGGAGTACAGGAGTAAGAACTTATCACATTCCTAAGATAGCATCAAGTTTTAAGTTCTCAGGACATTTTAGCTATTGAGCTGATCAAAGATTGCGACGAACAGTTGGTAAAACAAACATCAACAGAAAGTCAAGAATCTGATAGAATAATTTTAACTTTCAAAGAACTCATCCCCTTGGAATTGATCAGAATAAAAACAATAAATTCTAAAATATGAAAGACAAGAAAATTAAAAAAACGAAACAAAAACAGCACACATTACTTGATCTACTCTTGAGAAATATTTACAATTGCACAAACAGGACAGCTAATATCTACCCAAATATTTCTATTATAACAAAAATAGCAATACTCTATTCTTCCTTTAAAACAAGTTCTTCACTTAAAAAAACAAACAAAAAACAGCACAGCTTACATCCCAACAGATCTTTATCATGTGAAAGACGGATTAGCTTACATCCCCCTGGATCTTTCCATTATAGAAAGGAAAGCTTATAAACCAAAGGATCTTTATAACAGAGAGAGAACAGCTTAAACCCCCATAGATTTTTACGATGTCAAAGATAGAATAGCTTATATCTGAAATGCTCTTTACAATATCATGCAGAATAGTTGAATCCCTTCAAATATGAAGGACAAGATAGCTTGTAGGCCCATAATCCTTTACAATATCCAAGATAACTCACATCTACTTCAAAAGTCTCAACGGTGTCATCCAGAAAGTGAACAGCACAGTTCACACACTTGGGCGTGCGGTCCTGCAGATGCGCCATCTCGGACGCTCGAACATTGTAACTACCGCTGGAGACCAGCCTTAGGGACATGACTCCCCACTCTGTGGACACATGGAAGAGAAATAAACTTATCTCATTTGCTTCAGTTGAAATGGGTTCTTTGAGTTTAAATGTTAATTAATAATTCAGGTGAAAAAAAAAAAGGTGGGGCGTATGAAAAAAAATACATTCCTAATTATATTTGCTCTTTGACACAGACTTTTCCGCAATTTCAGCAATATAACTCACATGCACACTCTCTCTCTCTGCAACCAAGAATGAAAGTATGGGTAGCCTATGAACATTGCTGCCAACTTTTAAAAAGGCAAATACAGATTTTTAGAGCAATAAATAAATTTAGTCGCTGCAAACCTGGTTGATGATGTAGCCTAGATTAAATAGTTATCAATGTTGACTGAAACACAAGCTAAATGAAACGAATGAACCTAAGTTGTTGGTTATTGTCAATGGCTTAAAACAATGAGCGGTCGACCAAGCAGTATTTTACTTCTGATTAATGAGATGCTGCTAAATACTTTTTAGCACCCATACAGACAGACGTACTTGGAAGCCCAAATACATACTAAATAAGTATTATACTTACTGGTCGCCAACTATGTAAGAATGATACATGAGACTGTGGTGAGCATACAAAAAAAGAGTGAGGGAGGGGGGATGGGGGTAGGCAAGCATCCAAATGCTGAGAAATAAAATTCAGAATGAACACACTCCTACCCAGCCAGGTTATATCTCACAGAGCACCTTTTCAGCAAATCTGAGGCAGGCCATCGACAAATAGAACTCTGATAGACTCATATTTACATGTACATAATATGCTGCTTCTTTTATGAGTGCCACACATCAACTACATGTATATCAGAAAACACTAGCGACTGAGACAGAAAGGAGAAGAGAAGGTTCAGACACGGCACCAAGAAGCTCCTCGACTATCTCTCTAAATGGTCCTCCTACACCGATCACACTCTGGCAATATCCAACCAGCCACGGTAAGCAGGGTCGGGCTGGACAGACGAGCTCACATGTAAGGGGGGCTCAAACCCACAACATGCAAAGTTCTGAGTTCTCACTGCTGCAGGAGACCACCATTTATCTCAGCACAGATAAATATCAAGGTTTAAAGTTCGTTTGTGTTAGCGGTTAACAAAAAGCATAGCACCTCCGATGTTGAACCTGCTGACAGCTGTAGCTCCATAACAGATAATTCCGAGAAAGCTTATCATTAGCTAGTTGAGCCGCTCCAAACACATCGTAGAACTTCAACACCGCGGTCCCTACATGCTTCACCTAATCTTAATGATTTCATACCAAGTACGCAGTGCTCTTTCCCCCCACATCTTTAAAAAAAAAGAAAAAAAATTTAAGAAAGGGAAAATAAATGACTTCTCACCTGTTACATGGCACAGCTGGAATGTGTGATAGGAAAGCCTTAGACTGCATTCTCGTCTTCAAATGAAAACTAGAGTTTCTATTGGTGGACCGTTTCAGCTTGGAATATGCTGGCGCAGATCACGCAATGAAACCAGTCCAGGAAATAGAGAGAAAACAACCAAATCAGAGCACAGGTCAAACACTATGATGATCTTCCAGAAACAGAGACAAAATCCACCCTCTCAGAGCCTATAGATGTTTTGCACAGATCAAACACTATGATGATCTACCAAGAAACAGAGACAAAACCCACCCTGTCAGAGGCGATATAAAGTCGGTATATAAGTAGACCTTTCGCGACGTGAGAGAAACCCTGCCAGGCAAGGAAGGGGTAGCATGGCGATCGACAAGCCCCACCAAGCTCAGGTCAACTGTTTAACTACACGACCACCCGCTATTCTTCAATTCTCTCTCTATGTCTCTGCCGTCAGGTCTAATGTGTGCGGTTCGCGTTTCAAGCTCTGGCATTCACAAACATCTGATCTTCCTCATTTCCTACAGTATCGGCTCCAGCATTCACAAACATCCAGTCTCTCTTGGTTCCTACAGTATTCACTCCAGCATTCACAAACATCTAGTCTCCCTAGTTTCTATAATATCCACTCCAGTATTCACAAACATCTAGTCTTCTTCGGTTCCTATAATATCCACTCCAGTATTCACAAACATCTAGTCTTCTTCGGTTCCTATAATATCCACTCCAGTATTCACAAACATCTAGTCTTTTTCGGTTCCTATAATATCCACTCCAGTATTCACAAACATCTAGTCTTCTTCGGTTCCTATAATATCCACTCCAGTATTCACAAACATCTAGTCTTCTTCGGTTCCTATAATATCCACTCCAGTATTCACAAACATCTAGTCTTCTTCGGTTCGTAAAATATCCACTCCAGTATTCACAAACATCTAGTCTTCCTCGGTTCCTATAATATCCACTCCAGTATTCACAAACATCTAGTCTTCTTCGGTTCCTCAATTACATCATTCTAGTCTTCCGCGGTTCCTACAATATTCACTCCAGCATTACAAAGATCTAGTCTCCCTCGGTTCCTGTTTATCATGAGTATGGAGCAGTGAAGAAACTCCCAGCTCGCGGATAATGGGAGAGGATAACGAGAGATGTTCACAACAGCTAGGGCGCCGAGTCTGTCGCCCCAGGCGAAAGTTCTCACACAATCCAGGACTGGAGAAACCAGCACAAGCGAAGCTGTCTGGTCAAGACAAGTGAGGAACAGTGGCACTCGGACACGCATGTGCAGAAACCCTTTCACTCTGTAGGGTATGTCAAAATATAAGCAGCTCGCTATGACAAAAGCTGGAGTATGTACCTGGTCTGCATGACACGAAATAGCAGGACTAGATCTAGCCAGATTAACTGTAGTCACAGTTCATTCACAATGCATAGCTTATGGCGTGTATTCCAGCTGGTGTTTAATTTTTCACCGGAATATTATAGTCGGCTATTATTGTCAGCATAAGAGCCTTTTCCCAGTGAAAGATGCCACTTTACACGGAAACACTGAAATTGTGTTCATCGTTCCCAAGTCAAAACAATGCACTGGCCACTGTTAGGGGATGTGAGTACTCCAGGGTCCCATATGGATGTGTAGTTTTCGTTGATTGGTTAAAAAAGATGGGAAAAACCAGCGCAGCGCATTGGCAGAGACTGAGGAGTGAGCTGGGAGTTGGAGGGAAGAGACGAGTCAGAGCTTATCCAAGACCAGTTGGCTAGGCGACCTCAACACACAGCTCGTGACCGTGTGGATGTGTGTGTGTGTGTGTGGTGTGTGTGGGAGTGAGCAGGAGGGACAACTGACGCGAGCTTTAAAGAAGAGTCTTAAACTATCAACAGAAGGAGGAAAATGTTTCCAGTGCTCAGAGTTCGGCACGACCAGACGGACATGAATCAGTCCACTCCCCACCCCTCCCCTGTGGCGGTGGCGGCGACTGCCTGGCAGTGAGGGACGAGGCCAGTGCCAGTATCGATCTGATATACTCCTCCAGAGGTCGCGTCATCCTCCCTCTCCATCCCCCCCCCTTCCTTTCCCAGATCCCTGGATGACACACTCAGGGCCCAGAGACGCAGAAGTTTCAGCCGCCATAGCAGACGACAGACCCCTGTTCTAATATTAGACGCAATACTTGAACAGTAAATGGACTGAAAAAACTCATGATCAATAGGAGAAACGAACCAACTCGACAATCGTCCCCAAACAGCTCATCTTGAGCAGAGAGCTTGCCGGCTAATTGTCACAGTGTTCCGGGCCGGTCGATTTGTTGAAAAAGTGAGGGGGGGGGGGGGGGGAGAAGGACGTCAGATCGAGAACAATCCTCAGACCGGCTTTACTGAGAGGTGTTCAATATCTAAATAACAATTACATGTAGCACAAAGATCGAAAGTGTTTGGTTCAAGTGACAGCAAAAGCCCGCGCTGTACCGGGTATCGATGAGGAGCTGGAGCGTGAAGCTACACATCGAGCGATATGCGGGACCAAGTGTGCGCGGCGCATCGCTTCACGGCATCACGCAGGTCACAGGTCGCCCAGACCGCAACAGAGGATGAGTAATAGTGTTGCATGGAGCGCTCACCAACAAGTCTATACACAAACACACACACGAGCGCGCGCATTTTCTCTTTATCTCTGACTCAACCTTGGTGTTGCAACCCTCCACTTGTTTCCTGGAAACACCCACAGAAACATGCTCTAAATCTCTGACTTTAGTCCCATAGTGCTGCTAGTCCATACACTTCCTACAAACACCGACAGAAACATGCTCTAAATCTCTGACTTTAGTCCCACAGTGCTGCTAGTCCATACACTTCCTACAAACACCCACAGAAACATGCTCTAAATCTCTGACTTTAGTCCCATAGTGCTGCTAGTCCGTACACTTCCTACAAACACCGACAGAAACATGCTCTAAATCTCTGACTTTAGTCCCATAGTGCTGCTAGTCCGTACACTTCCTACAAACACCGACAGAAACATGCTCTAAATCTCTGACTTTAGTCTCACAGTGCTACTAGTCCATACACTTCCTACAAACACCGACAGAAACATGCTCTAAATCTCTGACTTTAGTCCCATAGTGCTGCTAGTCCGTACACTTCCTACAAACACCCACAGAAACATGCTCTAAATCTCTGACTTTAGTCCCACAGTGCTGCTAGTCCATACACTTCCTACAAACACCGACAGAAACATGCTTTAAATCTCTGACTTTACTCCCACAGTGCTGCTAGTCCATACACTTCCTACAAACACCGACAGAAACATGCTCTAAATCTCTTGACTTTAGTCCCACAGTGTTGCTAGACCATGCACTTGTTTCCTAAAAGCACCGACACAACCCCCCACTGTTTCTTGTCCATACACTTCTTTAGCGCATACACTCATCACTCATCCTTGCCGTGTCTGCTGGACCAGGAAACCATGGATTCTCCCACATAGAGTCCAGCACGTTCTCCCACATAGAGTCAGATCTTCCCCCAAGCCATTCTGGGAAACACGACTAGCCGTTTCGTTGGAAGCTCGCACACAAGGAAGATTCTACGGAACACTAAGACCATCGAACCAAAACCCTAAACTTGGCAGCGGTCTAAAATAATGAGTCTGGGTATATTTGTACTCTTCTCCCATTTCAGCTGTTAATGGAACTGAGAGTTCGGAACCGAGCGCCTCACGGATGAACTTGCATCATACATTGTTCACATTGCCGGCATGACTTGTGAGATAACTATCGACTGATGCACATTCAGCTTAAAACTGATTACAGCTCCTATTGTGACCCCTGTCCTGGTGACAGAGGTTTGTGAGAGACAGACAGACCCGCCGCTCTAGGGTCAAGTTCAGAGATAGTAAGGAAGATGCCTGGCCTCAGCGGTTGACTCGGCTCGCCACTGGTGATACCTCATGCACGGAGCAGGCGGCCCTATGAGCAAAAGTTACTGTCAGGAGCCTCTACACTGCAAGAAGATTGGGCTAACTTTTAGTATTGGTTGGTTGGTTGGTTGGTTGAGAGAGAGAGAGAGAGAGAGGTTTATACAGAGAGAGATTATTCTTCTCTTTCAGTTATAGTTTGAGTAATCACTTGATCAATATAATAGGAACACATTTTTCACAGAAACAAAATAATTGTTTGGTTTTTTTTTTAATAATTTTGATAATTGATTTTGTAACCAGGAGGGATATCCTCTGCAAAATAATATTAATAATAATAATAATAATATTAATAATAATAATAATAATAATAATAATAATAATAATAATAATAATAATAATAATAAAATAAAATAAAAAATAAATCCATATACATGTAAATGAGTGAAAATTAGGAATCAATTAAAAAAAATGAGAATGAAAGTGAAAAAAGTAACTGACATTAATTCTGGTTTCACCGTGATCCCTCAAAACAGAAGAGGCACAGCTTTGATGCCTATCTGTGCTTCGATTTTGTGGTCGAGCCTATCCCATAATACCGCACACGTATATAATTTAGAGCAATTCTTGTCTTGTGCCGCCCGGTTGTACTCAAGAGACACCAAGGAGCGGTGAGCGGAGCGAGAGCTGTGACCAAACTATGTGTGGAATGTGTGCCGGCGGCGTGCCCTGCCCCCTTGCCCCACCGGCCAGGCGGCCACCACTCAGCTGGGCCCCATGCGGCATGCGAATCCCATGCTCCCAGCTCTAGCAGACTAACATACATACACACACACACACTTAAGCACCACAATCACAATGCCTTACTAAGAAAGTTTAAAACAAAAACCCAATTCACGTGAACCTATAGTCATAGACTGTCAAGTCATCTCTTTTGTGTGCTCCGCTGAAGGTCGTTAACATTCTTTGAGATGCCTCCTTGTATGGATAATTGTAACATGTCAACGTATTATTCACCTGTACTTTGACTTTGCGCTCGAAAACCTATGCCGAAAGTTAAAACCTTGTCGGAATTTTATTTATTTCTTATTTTTTAAATCTTTGAAGCTGATACTCCTCCTCCTCCTACTACTACATCAACTGTTACTACTATTCAAATTTCTCATGTTCATGCTGATGATTACTGGCGACCCTGAGAGATACGCTGGATCCAACGCCTTCAACAGCAGACTCAAATCAATGTGTTTGATATGGCCTACTAGGCTACTCACAACACAGAACAAGCCCTAGACTCACGCACCGATACTGTCCGTGTTGGGCCGAAAACGTGAAGAAAACCCTCCGAATATCAGGGCGGACGCCTCGTTACAAATACACGATTTCTCTAAAACTATCATACAGAATTATGAACAGAATACATCAATTCATTCTTAAAACATCGGTGCCTATTTAGTTTATTATTCATATAACTGATGTTTCTTGGGTGAAATACAGGGCTAACTTTGGGGCAAATCTAGCATTTTCGGCGGTGGAGTGTCAGGACATAGAAGTGTTAAAAGCAAAAGAAAATCTTTGAGTGTTAGAGCGCGAGAGAGAAACAAAGTTGAACTCCTTGAAAAGTCGATTAGAATCAACCTAGCAGCGTTTATGTTTGTGGGGGTTAAAACAGGAGAGGGTGCAGAGAGAGAGAGAGAGAGAGAGAGAGAGAGAGAGAGAGAGAGAGAGAGAGAGAGAGAGAGAGAGAGAGAGAGAGAGAGAGAGAGAGAGAGAGAGAGAGAGAGAGAGAGATACCATCACCATAAAACAAATGGATTATGTGCGACAATGTTTCTTTGCTTGTAAAAACCACGGCTATAATCACTGCTTTATTTACAACAACAATTATCACTCTTGCTGCCGCTGTTACAACCACAACTATAATGACTGGTTCTATTGCTTCTGAGTCAATACTTTAGTAGAACGCTAGGTTTTATTCTATTTGCATGTCTGGGCAATCTGTGAGGAACCGAGATCGAGTCCCCGGAACACTGTGAGATCTAACTCCAGAATAATAAACGATACTTGAGTTGTGGATCTAACTCACGCCGGGCGCTCCTCTTGCGTGGAAAGTCGAGATGTGCCGAGCTTTGTCCACAATAAATTGTACCTAAACAAGGACATCTTTTTTTCCATTGACATTACAGCTGGCTAGTTTTAGTATTCATATGGGTCCAAACCTCAAGCATACTATCATCATATGTCGGCATACTTCTGCCACCACTTCTACTGTTCTGACTAATTCGACTGTGACAGTGAACATTTCTAGACACCCCTCCCCAACTCAACCAGTGACCTGCATAGAACCTTCCTACGCTCACGGTTTCACAGTTTAGGTCTAAAAGTTCGAAAATACTGTTAAAGGTTTGAATAATAATTTAAGCTTCACATCAAAGGTTATCTTCTCTACTTTAACCTACCAAATCCGCATTGGTGACAAGCAGTAGAAGTCTATATTTTTCTGCATTTCACCCCCACCCCCCCCCCCCCAAAATCACCTCTGGCAGGTTGAAACTGGAAACACCCACAAAATCACAAAGATTGTACTCATCTCTGAAAAATTACTGACCATAGCAAACTCATAATGATGGAGGGAGATAAGAGAGTGAGCTGAGAGTGAGAGAAAGAGAGAGAGAGAGAGAGAGAGAGAGAGAGAGAGAGAGAGAGAGAGAGAGAGAGAGAGAGAGAGAGAGAGAGAGAGAGAGAGAGAGAGAGAGAGAGAGAGAGAGAGAGAGAAAGAGTGGAGTCTAGTATCTACAAAAATGATCCAATCTGCTGAAAGTTTAAGGAATCTCAGTTAATAAGCTACAATTATTATTACACCATGTCAAAGCTGTTTAGGTTATGTGCAGAATTAAAAAAAAATCACAACCATTGTCATAAAAACTGTCTGCTGAAAGAAGTCTCTTGCCACATTATACATCATTCCCTGAGACTAAAATACTTTGAGTTTACACAGCTACAGGTACCGGTAATTCTCAATGTTTTCTACTTAACAGAAGTTTTTGTATTAAAGAATGGCCATGAGATTCTCAACTGTTGATCTGCTTCAGTGAGTCATCTCTTGTAAACAAATTAAGTGCCTGCGAGGAATCTAATACTACAATGATGACTTTCTGTAGAAGAATGGTTTAGGAAATGTCAAAAACCCTACTCACTTTATTAAGTGCCATCTTTTAATGAATTCAATTACTTGTACCAAAATCAAAGTGATTATTGATCCTTATGAGACCAATGCAATTTTTAACCTTTGTCTCCCTGACATAAAACACCATCTTTAGACAGACTTAAATAAAAGGAACTATTTTCTATTTTGCCGAAAAATGTTGACAAATACTGTGTATTCCTTTATTTTTTTTAAACATCTTCAGCACATATTGGTTTCTACTTTGATATTACTTTATGAAATACATGTAATCCTAACACGTGTAAACCTGTGTCTACGTTGGCTCTCTTGTCATCAATTCCATACAACAAGTAGTGATATATAGGAAATATGTAAAATGGTATAATAAAGTTTACTACTATTAAAATAATATCACCAGCCTTTTACTCCAGCCTTAATTTCATATTGTCAAAGACCATGTTAATGTTGTTGCCTATGGTTTCAAGAAGAAAATAAACATTTCATGTTCAAGTATAAAACTTTGATAGGTTGACATTCAAGTTAATAAGGTCTTGATTTGAGTAAATACAACAAAAAAAAAAAAAATTCAGAAAAGGGAGATTGAAGCAAAAAGGAATAGGAATGAGCATTGAAATGTGTTCTTTTCTTCAATCATATTCATAATCTACTCTGGTTAAAAGACTATTACATGACTCCAAACTATCATATCAACTCAAACAGGAACTTATAACTAAAGAATAGAAAATATTAGTATGCCTACTTTAAGCCTCTAGAGCATAAATGGCCCTTAACCTGATATTCTTTACCACCATTATTTGTTCCTTGCATTTGAAGGAACAACAGAGAAATTTCATCAAGGGGACAGAGGTAAAATGAATGAGTTTTAAATTGAAAAAAAAAAAAAAAAAAAAAACAAATCCTCACAATTCAGACAAGAAGAGAAATGACAGTACTATCCCATAAATTGATTTTTTTAAGGACCATTGGTGCACTTTTTAATATGATCTGAAGTTTTAAATTTATTAAGAAAGTATAAAGCTGCCACTTGTAATAACATTATCAATGTTGAAAAAGTTAAACACAAATCAACTTTAGAGTCATTGCACTATCATTATGTATGGCTATGATGAGTCTGCATCACTTTAAAAGCTTCTGTCTTTCAAGACTCAAACTTTAGAATCAATAATACTTTCAAGAAGCTTTTAAAAATGAAAGTAAATTTTGTCTCACTTTTAGTTTTAGCAATAGCATGAATAAAAGTTGTTGATAATGAACAAAGATGACTGAGTTTTTAAAGTTTAGTTATCAAAAGAGGTTAGACAATTATGACTGGTAAATATAAATTAGTAGTGCTCACCCACCATGATCTTTGGCCTAGCCAAAAAATGCATCTTGTTGCGGGGAAACGCATACCTCATGTGACAAATTGTTCAGCTTTGGAATCGATCTGTCACTGTCTTTTATTCCAACATTACAAGACAGCGGAGCATTGTGCTGTTCAGCTACACATTAAACCTACTCTGTTTAAATATGCTAATAACTTTAAATTGTTCTAAAGTCTTTACACAGTGTTGTTTGGTGGTGGGTTAATACTTCATGAAAATATGAAACAAGTCATACAAGATATTTGTTTAAGCATAGAATTATCAAAATAGTCCTATCTAGATCTAGATGTAAGTTTTACTTTTACTTAACAAAACGAACAATATCCAGATAGAAGATGTGATATTGATTTTTTCCCTTTAAAGAGCAGCCTAAGCAGGCTTTTAGTATTTTTACCAGGATATTGTGCGGGCCAGATGAGTGAGTGTTTCAATTACTAAAATTAAGAGTCTACCTAACAATATACATCCATTGACTTTAGGTGCAATTCTTTCATTGAGGAGCCTAGATCTATACCTGAGAAATTTGAATTATACTTAGATCAGCCTAAATTTAACGAGTTCAAGAGATCAATAATGCTTTAATATAAAATTTCTGGTCAAACTCCAGTGTGATACGAGTGTATTTACTATAAAAATACCTTATTCTATTTAGAAAATCTAGATCTAGTCTTGATTTAGATAACACCTAAGTTCAAAATGTAGGCTAAAACCGACTATCGGACTAATCTAGATCTAGGCTAGTTCTTGGTTTTAGATTTAAATCTAGATCTAGATCTAGAATCTAGTCTAAATCTAGATCTAGATCTAGGTGTAAATGTCTACTGGTTAATCGATCGATCTACTCACCTTTCTAAAGTTACGAGGGGCTTCATACAAGTAGGTGGATACAGTACATCAGGCCATGATAATTTTATTCACAATTATTGCCGAAATGAGAGATGACAAGTCGGTATGCAGACTCCAAGAGTTCGGTTGGTAAGCCGATAGACATAACAGCCTGAACCAGTCCCATCGAAGACGTCGCAGAGCTCGATCTGCATTCAGATCTAGATCTAAGCTTAGAGCTAGGTTAATCCGAAACACAGGAAGTGAAGGTAAAACAAGATGGCGGAGGAACAACAAAGTCACGTGACAGTGTTACCTGTGTCCGCTAGGTGGCATTTTTCTCAGAATGAATAATTGGGACAATTAGCCTAGTCTCCAACCCCCCACCCCCACCCCCTCTCTCTCTCTCTCTCTCAACACAACACACAATCTCTCCCTATTACGCATTGCGCTCTCATATTCTCTTTCCCTCATCTATCTCTTCGTATCTCGCCCCCACAACTCTGAATAAAAATTGTGATAAAAATGCCCGCTCAGATTTCTGCAGGAATTTAGGCTAGGAGCACAGATTTAAGCCTGCCTGTGAGATAACAAAGAGCATCCACAGTCTTCAGACCAAGTTCGCGATGGGCAATGATAGTGGCTAAATAAGACGGGAATTAGCCAAGCCGAACCGAGGCGCCTCGTAGGAACTGAATGTTATGGAAATAGAGGTATTGATTACACTGACGGCTATTTGACTCCAAACCGTGGAAAGGGGATCAATGACATGTGGGGCTGTGTATTCTGACCAGTAGGCCTACCATCTTATCTAGATAAATGATACTGATTCTGACGCAATAAGGCGGCTTGGGAAAGGGCGTGGGGGAGGAGGAAATGGGCATGTCATTTTGGAGTTAAACGCACCGTTTCGCTAGAATTAGTAGTAGCAGTGAACACAGTATTACTACTCAGTACTGAGTTTCTCTTTCCATCTGTTACAAACTTTTAATAAAATTAAAGATTAAGAAAAACGATGAGTGACAAAGAAAGTCAATTAACTGTCCCCAGTAGCAAAGTCTGTAGCTCTTTGAATGATGCATAGGACTATCTTGCATAATTGCAGAATTTTTCCAATTCACTTTTTTATGTTTGTAAAAATGGTATGATATTGTCCAACTTTTTGCCTATTTGAAGTAACAGGGCGAACCCATTATGCTTCCACATTTGAATTTTTTTTCCTCCCACCTTCATCTCAAAAACAACTCATCAGGATCCATCGCTAGGTCTAGACTGGGAACAGCGGCATCGGCTTGTGGAAAGGTAATGAGGCGCTCCAAACCTTGTCTTTGACACCTTGAAAACTATGGAACATCAGGACCTGAAGGCGGCATGAGGCAAACACGGTTTAGGCAGGCTCGGTACAGCTTGGTTTGACTTATATACAGTGTAGCAAAACAATCGACCTTATGAAACTCTAGCAGTAACTCTTCATTCGGCTGCTCCATCTTGGTTGATACTGGGCCCAAACAATCCAGCTCATGAAACGCTAGCAGTAACCCTTTTTTCGGCTGCTCCATCTTGGTTGATACTGGGCCGAAGCAATCCAGCTCATGAAACTCTAGCAGTAACCCTTTTTTCCGCTGCTCCATCTTGGTTGATACTGGGCCCAAGTAATCCAGCTCATGAAACTCTAGCAGTAACCCTTTTTTCCGCTGCTCCATCTTGGTTGATACTGGGCCCAAGCAATCCAGCTCATGAAAAATTAGCAATAACACTTTTTTCGGCTGCTCCATCTTGGTTGATACTGGGCCCAAACAATCCAGCTCATGAAACGCTAGCAGTAACCCTTTTTTCGGCTGCTCCATCTTGGTTGATACTGGGCCCAAGCAATCCAGCTCATGAAACTCTCGGCTGCTCCATCTTGGTTGATACTGGGCCCAAACAATCCAGCTCATGAAACGCTAGCAGTAACCCTTTTTTCGGCTGCTCCATCTTGGTTGATACTGGGCCCAAGCAATCCAGCTCATGAAACTCTCGACTGCTCCATCTTGGTTGATACTGGGCCCAAACAATCCAGCTCATGAAACGCTAGCAGTAACCCTTTTTTTCGGCTGCTCCATCTTGGTTGATACTGGGCCCAAGCAATCCAGCTCATGAAACTCTAGCAGTAACCCTTTTTTCCGCTGCTCCATCTTGGTTGATACTGGGCCCAAGCAATCCAGCTCATGAAAAGCTAGCAATAAAACTTTTTTCGGCTGCTCCATCTTGGTTGATACTGGGCCCAAACAATCCAGCTCATGAAACGCTAGCAGTAACCCTTTTTTCGGCTGCTCCATCTTGGTTGATACTGGGCCCAAGCAATCCAGCTCATGAAACTCTCGGCTGCTCCATCTTGGTTGATACTGGGCCCAAGCAATCCAGCTCATGAAACTCTCGGCTGCTCCATCTTGGTTGATACTGGGCCCAAGCAATCCAGCTCATGAAACTCTCGGCTGCTCCATCTTGGTTGATACTGGGCCCAATCAATCCAGCTCATGAAACTCTCCGCTGCTCCATCTTGGTTGATACTGGGCCCAATCAATCCAGCTCATGAAACTCTCCGCTGCTCCATCTTGGTTGATACTGGGCCCAAGCAATCCAGCTCATGAAACTCTCGGCTGCTCCATCTTGGTTGATACTGGGCCCAATCAATCCAGCTCATGAAACTCTCCGCTGCTCCATCTTGGTTGATACTGGGCCCAAACAATCCAGCTCATGAAATTCTAACAGTAACCCTTTATTCAGCTGCTCCATCTTGGTTGATACTGGACCCAAACAATCCAGCTCATAAAATTCTAACAGTAACCCTTTATTCAGCTGCTCCATCTTGGTTGATACTGGGCCCAAACAATCCAGCTCATGAAACCCTAACAGTAACCCTTTATTCGGCTGCTCCATCTTGGTTGCTACTGGGCCCAAACAATCCAGCTCATAAAACTCTCGGCTGCTCCATCTTGGTTGATACTGGGCCCAAGCAGTCCAGCTCATAAAACTCTCTGCTGCTCCATCTTGGTTGATACTGGGCCCAAGCAATCCAGCTCACGAAACTCTCCGCTGCTCCATCTTGGTTGATACTGGGCCCAAGCAATCCAGCTCATAAAACTCTCGGCTGCTCCATTTTGATTGATACCGGAACCAAACAATCCAGCTCATGAAACTCTAACAGTAACCCTTTATTCGGCTGCTCCATATTGGTTGATACTGGGCCCAAGCAATCCAGCTCATCAAACTCTCGACTGCTCCATCTTGATTGATACTGGAACCAAACAATCCAGCTCATGAAACTCTAACAGTAACCCTTTATTCGGCTGCTCCATCTTGGTTGATACTGGGCCCAAGCAATCCAGCTGATGAAACTCTCGACTGCTCCATCTTGGTTGATACTGGGCCCAAACAATCCAGCTGATGAAACTCTTGACTGCTCCATCTTGGTTGATACTGGGCCCAAACAATGCAGCTCATGAAACTCTAACAGTAATCCTTTATTCGGCTGCTCCATCTTGGTTGATACTGGGCCCAAACAATCCAGCTCATGAAACTCTAACAGTAACCCTTTATTCGGCTGCTCCATCTTGGTTGATACTGGGCCCAAGCAATCCAGCTCATGAAACTCTAACAGTAATCCTTTATTCGGCTGCTCCATCTTGGTTGATACTGGCTATTTGTGTTTGGGGGAGTTGGGATACTCAAGTCCACACAATTCGTTGAACGATGACGGCAATGATTGTTGAGCGACACATCTGCTTTCTAAGTACAGAGAGCATCTATACTCCTGCCAACTCGCTGGCGCATGGTCTAGCGCCTACTTACAGATGAGTAAGGAAAGACAAAGCTCGTTTTTGTTGCCTAAAAGAGGTTTAAACAATGACGCTTTAGTTCCCAAAAGATCGATTTATCTGAAAATCGAGCTATGTGAAAGAGCTTATATAAATATGTCTATTATTCAGAGAGAGAGAGAGAGAGTGAGAGAGAGAGAGAGAGAGAGAGAGAGAGAGAGAGAGAGAGAGAGAGAGAGAGAGAGAGAGAGAGAGAGAGAGAGAGAGAGAGAGAGAGAGAGAGAGAGTACATGTTGTAACGTGCTTAAAAATAGCTTGAAAGTCTTGGTCAGCCAGAAATTGTTTCATATCCTTAAATTGATCTAAACAAGCATAGATAAAAAAAATTCAATGACAGCAAAGACATTTCAAGAAAAAGAAAAAAACCTGTGAAAATAAAATGAAACTTGAGATAAAAAAGGAACAGTTTTGTTATTAAAAACATCTCTGATATAATTTATTGACTTCTAATATCAGTAATGATTGATCACATACTAACTTCTCTTCAGTGACATTATTAAGCAAAACAAAGGATATCCAGGAATTGAAGTAGGAAGGCACAACGTAAACAAGATGAGATATGTTGATGACACTGTATCAATTGCAGAAAATAAAGGAGACTTGCAAAAGTATAGGAGATATTGAAGAAGAAAGCAAAAAGAAAGGATTGGATTTGAATTGCAAAACAACAAAAATAATGGTAGTCAGTCGAAACAATGGAGCATCCACAGATCAACATCTTTATCAATGAAAAAAACTCAAGCAAACGGATTAATTACATGTACTTGGGTACTTTAATATCAAGTGATAGACTTAGTAACTCTGAAATCACATCATGGATAGTACAAGCAAATAAAGATTTTTCAGAGAATGAAATCAATACTAACAAATGACCATATCTTGATTCAGACAGGAAGAAGAGGCCTGGAGTGCTAAATTGAACCTATTCTGATGTATGGATGCAAGGCCAGGACAATTTCAAAATAGCTACCAAAGAAAATGGAGGCAACAAAAATGTGGTTCCTACGGAAAATGCTAAGGATCTCATGGACTTCAAAGAAATAAAGTATTACAAGAAGTCGCTATATTAAGATCACTTATACATAGAATAAGTAAACGCCAGGCAACCTTTTTGGCAATGTGACGAGAAGAGAGAAACTAGAACGTCTTGAGACAACTGGAATGGTCATGGCAATGTGACGAGAAGAGAGAAACTAGAACATCTTGAGACAACTGGAATGATCATGGCAAAGTGACGAGAAGAGAGAAACTAGAACATCTTGAGACAACTGGAATGATCATGGCAATGTGACGAGAAGAGAGAAACTAGAACATCTTGAGACAACTGGAATGGTCATGGCAATGTGACGAGAAGAGAGAAACTAGAACATCTTGAGACAACTGGAATGATCATGGCAATGTGACGAGAAGAGAGAAACTAGAACATCTTGAGACAACTGGAATGGTCATGGCAATGTGACGAGAAGAGAGAAACTAGAACATCTTGAGACAACTGGAATGATCATGGCAATGTGACAAGAAGAGAGAAACTAGAACATCTTGAGACAACTGGAATGATCAAAGGAAAACGCAGCAGAGGAAAACAGCATGAAAAGATGTTGGACGGACAAATAAAGTGGCTCAAAGAAGGACGAGTAACAGACTCAATGAAAGTGAAGAGGGATAGAAGTGCATGAAAGGTCATTATCGCCTAAGCTTACGAGCACAGCACCTGATTGATTGAATATTAGTTACAGAGAAACAAATATTGATGATTTTAATTATCAGCAATAGCTCTAGTAATATTCAACTCCACAGGAACAAATGTAGGAAATTCTAAATAGGATATGACCTGCATGTATTGAAAGCGACCGAGGATATACTTTTACTTTTTTTCTGGATGTAAAGCAATGTTCTAGAAGAAAGAGGTGGACACAGGTGAGTTGTAGGCAGAGAGAACCAAAAGGAGAGATATGGGGGGAGAGAGAGAGAGAGAGAGAGAGAGAGAGAGAGAGAGAGAGAGAGAGAGAGAGAGAGAGAGAGAGAGAGAGAGAGAGAGAGAGAGAGAGAGAGAGAGAGAGAGAGAGAGAGAGAGAGAGAGATGGATAGGGAAAAAGAGGGACAGCCAGAGAAGCAGAACTGAAACAAAGAGAAAGTGGACTTAATGAGAATCCAATAGAGAAGAGAAAGGATGGCAGATGGAAAAAAAAAAGAATAGGAGAAAGATAAACAGAATGAGTACAGTTGAGAGAGACATGGAGATAGATGAAGAAAACAGAAAAAAAAAATAGAATTGAAGAAAGTGAGTTAGAAAGAACGAACATGCAGTTACACAGAGAGATAGATCAAGTAATGAGACAGGCAGAATGAAAACAGATTTTTTTCATCACATCTATTAGAATGACAAGCAATACCTTCAACTCAAATAAAATCTAAAATACACTTGACTGATGAAGGTCATTGTGCTATCTCCTGGGACCTACAATCTAAAAGTACAGCCCTACTAATGCATGTAGCCTACTCCTATTAAATGCATGATTGTACTTCATTACCATTTTATTCACTAGACTGAGTGACCAAATACTCCACACACATAGAACTCTTCTGTATAATTTGTGTACGTAGATGGTATGGTAGGTATGAAAAATTTTCAGAACCTTCTCATCAACTCTCTGTGAAATTTGCAACTTTGTAACTGATGATTTAAATGTACAAACAACATTATGTCAATCTTTTTTTTGAAGATTATATTGTAAATGACGGGTGAAATTTTAAGTAAAACATCAAGGCTTGTCTGACACAGGCATATGATCATATAATGTACATATATGTGAAAGCCCAAAATAGTGTATCCAAAGTAGAAATATAGAGTAGCATGCTGCAAAAATAGATCCTCAATAGTGCCCATCCAGAACTGTAATTCTTCACTAAACTTAAACATTAATAAACATATGGAAATATTTTACCAACTAGCTGATCTCAAAAGAGATTTAAAAAGTTGCCAAGAAATATCAGAAGAGGATGCAGAAATAGAGTCTGGTGTCTTTCTGGTTAATGAGCTTCTGTTAAATGACATTGAGAAAGATGGTCTTGTAGACAACTATATACATGTACACGTATCTACATAAAGCATTTGGGGAAAATCGCCCATGAGATGAAGTTAAACTGGGACAAATAAGCTTCCTGACCATGTCTGAGCCTTTACCTATGGACACATAATAGAACCACTACAAAAATATCAAAGTAACATTCAAACTTAGAAATACATGTAGAGCATGAATTGTATAGGCTTCAAATTGTCACTTATAAGCCCAGCCATAGGAAAGCCATGAAGCACATAATTGTCAAGTATAGAATTTTGGTGACTAGAAAAAAAAATTGCCCCTCCACCATTCAAATTACACTTGCCTTTCCAAGCAACACATTCATTGTGCCAGACTGATATCATATTAATGTTCCACAAATAAAAATGATTAAAATGTTGGATGAATTAAAAACAATTCAAATCAAATAGCATGAGAGGATAAAGCAAAGTAAAAATTTCCATGATTCAAAAGTACAACCCTAAAATGTTTTGCTCCAACCTTTCATAAACTTAAAAATTAAAATATAAAAGAAAAATTAACCAAATAAATATGGTTTTACATGAAATAGAAAGGGTGTAACTGGACGGAGGTTAAAAATTGTAACTTGCATGATGAACATAAAAACTAAAAAGAAATAATAGGAAAAATTCAACTTCCACTTTTTTTTTATGTCATTCTACTTTAAGTTAAAGTACTTTTAAGGCAAATCATTATATTAAAATCATCTTTACAATCATCCTTCTATAAAATTTAATCCAACTTCTAACACTAGACTTTAAAAATATAAAAAAAAAAACAACAAAAAAAACCTCAATTGATCAGAATAGTATTTTAGCTAGCGATCTTGCTTCCATAAGTTTATCGGAATCAAGACCCTCTCACTTAATGTTTTATAAAGCAACGAGACATCTTAAAACACCATGACCATACATCACAACAGTAACAATGATAATTCAAGATCTTTAGTGTAAAATGAGAGCCCAAGTTTTTACAGAAATACTACTATTGCCACTGTGATATTTTCTTTGTACTATCTTCAGAATGGCCTAGGATTTATAGTAATCACTTGAGTCTGAAATGATACATCCATACAGAGCTGTACAATCTTCTAGTTATATAATCCTGAACTATGTGTCTGTTGCTTTGAAGCAGTCAAATGTAAATAAAGTTTCTGTAAGTGCTGCTTTATGGTATATCAGCAAAGTTTAAAAAAAATACATTGGTTGAGTGGAGGCGGATAAGAGAACACATTTTTCAAAGCTACCCCACCAAATTACTGTGTGGCATTCCCTTCTGCTGTTGGAAAATTCACACATGCACCAATAATTAAATCAAGAGAAATATTTTCATTGGCTTATGCCCACAACCTTCTGGGTTGGACATATTATAATATATATCAAATTTATACTTGACATCAAACTGGTTTACCTGACATTGCAAGAAACTAACATACTCATAAACACAATTCAATATCCATGTAAAAAGGTAGAAAGCAAAATTGTCTTTATTTACTGTGTTTATGAACTGATACTAAAGATTGTTCTTAAATCCCTATGATGATTACACAAGTCACACAAGTCCTAGATTTCTTTTAAAATTGCATAGAGAATAACCGCCCAAGGCATTAGGAGTAGGAGAAGCCTTGCATACCATCTTCAGACTGCACACAGCTGAACAGACAAGTAATGTGTGTGTTACATTTTCTTTGAACTGCAAAAGTTGCACAGGCTTAACGATGCTTAGAATATTCTTAAGGCTGAACCAGCTACATATGCCAGCATCTTGTGGTGCTAGCTAGACTTTATGTATTCTCCTTTTCTGTAGATAGTGATACAGGCATAGCATAGTCTCAGCACAGGGCTCACAATCACGGTCACAATGGGCACACTGTAAAACTGCAGGTAGTGGACAACATGTCGCACCGGCACCACTCCTAACACACTAACCACCCCAGGAGATGCATCATCAAGAAGACGAGACCGCCAGTACAGCAAGATGGCCTGGTAGGAACTTAGGTCAAGAGAACTGATCACAAGTTGTGCCTGGAAGAAAAAGAGATTTGAAATCCTCAAGGAAGTTGGAGAAATATAAGCTTTTTAAATTTCTAACTTTATTTCCATCCCTACAATCTTTTCATCATCAAGGACACTTGATCGATACTACATGATTAGAGCTGAGTTTCATATGATTCTGGCTCTACCCAGAAAGAAGTGAGCTTAAGCCTAAGAGTAAGAGCTATTACAGCTTTCAAACTCAAAATGAGCAGAGATGATAAACCTATCTCATTTTGTTATCAATAAAAATAAAATCTATTTGTTTGAGCAATAACGCTTCCAATAAAGTTTTAAGAGTAAAATGCTTATTTCCAAAAACGCTGTTGACTTTATCCACTTTCAGGAAACAAGTCCAAAAACTCATGTTATTAAATTAGGTTTTCTCCCTTTCGTTACTATTGATAGTGGTCTTCCTTTACAGTGTCTCAATTTAATTATTTATACTATAGCTATAGGGTATAGTGTGGTAAACACAAGTTATTTAAGGAAAGAGAGTCTGAAAAGAGGTTTATTGCAACAATTTGATGTACTGCACACAAAAAATACAAAATATGTGGAAATACTTGCAATTTTTGCTATATTTTTTTAGCTTTACCCTCTTTCAGTATTGGCTTGACACCATCATTATCTTAGTTCTGTTTTCACCAAAAAAAAATGGCCCTATTAAAATTGTTTAGTGTTATAGGAGGCTCTGAAAAGGATGTCATTAGTTAAGGCGTATGGTGATGGAGTAAAAACAGTGTACTTTTTGCCACGAATAATGCAAGCCAACCATAAGTTAGGTCTAGATCTAGACACACACGCACCCTTCTCTGTTCCTATCACAACTGTTGGGAGACCACATGAACTTAGCTATAGCTAAGCCTTGTTAAGCATGCAATTAATACACAGTGATTTCCTGACTGTATTAGGTTTACAAACAAAGAACTATATCCCGCCCACGCATCTGTATGCATCCTTGCTTTTATGGGTTTCACATTTTCCATTCCAGTACTGACCTTAAGCAAAAATGTCCCCAAGCTGTTGACTTTATAAGAAAATCAGTTACTTAAACAAAGAAAAAAAAAAAATGCGACCACAGTGTAGTATTGACTTCAAGAGTATTCCACTATATATATATACATGATACAGTGTTCTACTTTCTTCACCATATGCTGAGTCTGTCTCTGAGTCATATACAGAGATGCCAACCTAAATATTTTTTATCTTGAGATAATTTCTCTAAATGTGCTAGACCTGAGATTATCTTTCAGTTAAACTATATTAAAAAAAAATCACTGAATGATGACAGCTTTGCTGTAGAGAAGGAATCTTCGTAACTCACCAGTGCTGCTGAGTATCCCTGTACACATGATATGAGCGTTGCCTCAAGTTGGTGGGCCAGCAGGAGACCATAGCCCATCACTGATGTCCATGTGGCTATCACAGCCAACAGACATGTCCTGGAAGCAACAATAAAATAACAATAACCATCTGTGCAATTTTACATATCTTATGATATTGAGATTGCCCTTTGATTAGATGATAAGATGTGTTGGTTTAATATATCTCAAAACCAGTTCTAATCATAACTTTATGTCAGAAATGTGGATCAGATAAAAATATCTTTGATTGCTGACAGATTTTTCTTTTCATATCATTTTAAAAAAGCTAAAAATCAAATTACTCCTACCATGATTCTGAACCTTTAATGCAATTTTAACAACAGAAAACCAAGTAAAATGCATTGTAACAAGTAGAGACACATAACAATGCCTTGCGAGTGACAAAAAACTCATTTGAACTCGGTTTCAGACATAATGTGAATTCATAAGGCAAAATACCTGTAGAGAAGCATATTTTGTTTCTTTGGTAGACCTAAAAGTTGAATGAAATTAGTTAAATCAATTCAACTAAAGCCAAAAAAAAAAAGAGATTAAACCAAAAAATTATTATCAATTAAATTACAGTATTGTGATTTGACATTGCAGCTGATATCAGAGTATTGCTATAATGTTATTTGAGTATAACTTAGTTGCTTTAAATAATAATAATAATTAAAAAAAAAACAACAAAAAAACGCAGTCCTAAGACTTTAAAGTTTCCATGCAATGCAACCAACCAATGAACTGTTAACCTATAGATAATAGACCTTGATATGGGTATTATATGAAATCTGTTTGTTGAACACATTTCAAATCTGCAAATACTGACCTTTATCACAGTCAGCTTTGGCTTTTGGAATATTTACAAAAAATATTGTGGGATATGTACCTTTGGGCTATTGATAAAACAATGATAATAGTATTTCATAGTTAATAGTTTTATTAATCGCTTTATTCCTCCGTTAATTCCCCTCCTTACTTCTTTAAGTCCACCTTTTCTCGTCATTAAGTCTTGAGGTAAAGGTATAAAGTTGTACTCAATGATCCCCAGCAACAATGAGTCAACGTGTGCAAGTGTGGGAGCGGAAACGCTTGGGAAATCCCCGACATCAAAACCGAATGAATCAGCTCAGTTACGCAGTAGGAGGATCGCACCCACCTGAAGACAATGCCAGAATTGGTCCCAAGTCCCCATCCTTCCATATGAGTCACCAATGACGCCCGCAATTAAATTGTGCATCATATACTAATTTTAGAGTGGAGTCCAACACGTAGTAGGCCCTCTGTAAATTACATGAAAAGGGGTATCTCTCAAACTAACTTTACATTCGACCATCTAACGAACGACCGTCAGTTTGACCAACATCCAGAGGCAGTATCATTTCAATCAGTCAAGTGAGACTTGACTCTATTTTCTAAGTTCAGACTGAGAACCACACACAGTCCAACTGATGCTTAGAGGTCAAACTGAGCTACTGAGTGATCCTTAAATATCTGAGTATCTTACCCACCTTCAGGAATAGTCCAAATTATTTAGGTAGTTATCTTGTGGTGTTCTCAGTGCACTGTCACATTCTCATACTTCCCATAATTGGCACAAAATAACCAGCATAAAAACATTCAATTCTTTTATAGTGTTCTAGTTTTTTTTTTTTACTTCCAATTACTATTGAGAAACCCTACCCTAGAGCCATATGATTTACATAAACATAACATCTGTAAAATACCAAAAACGTTTTACTCTCTAGAACTGTCAAAAAATCATAATTCTGTTTACACATGAAGACCAGTTAATCCTCTTTATGTTACTACAAAACAAACTCTGACCATTTCTTGATGCGGGAAGGTGTAAGTTTGTTGAGTGCTAGCATATTATCCAGGAGATAATACACCAAGGTGATCAGGCCCACAACATAGGTCAAGGTGTAGATCTGGCACCATCTGGACATTTTCCTCACCCTGAGCAGGTCCAACACAATGTTCTGTAATCCAAAAACGTCACCTTATTAATTATCTATCTATATGAAGACACATTGCACAAAACACTAAGGCTGAAAACTCAAAACAAAATAACAACAGAACTTTGTATATTTTTAAAGCAACCTGCCGTCTGCATCTACAGCAGAAAAGTCATGATTAGATAATACTTTCAATTAAGTCCAAAATAATATGAATAAACCATTAAATTCTTTTTGTTCTTAACAGGCCTTGCTGATAGAAATATTGTATGTATGTGTTTTTTAATATATATGTATATATACACCCTCTCTCCTCTTTATAAACCACTTGTGAACAAAATAGCAATAATATAGAGAGCTCAGAAAAAAGTGTCAAAGATTAAAATATTTGGAATCTTCACACTCAGGTGTTAACATATGAATCAGGGTTTGACATGGATTCATGAGCGTTAAGGCAAGAGCTACTGCCTGATTTCTGCAGATACTCATCTTAACATCAATATCAACTAAAATACCAAATTTCTTTATAAAGGCAAGAACCTTCATAGTAATTCCTTATGGGCCTACTATTGCAACTTCACCACTTGTATACAAATCTTACCTGGAACAGAGAAATTTGTTTAACACAAAAGATACAAATATTATAACTAATATCATGCTTTCATACAATCTGTCATGGACCAAAGATTCAAACAGTCTATAGTTTCACTTTCCACTTTAAGATTATTTTAATGGTATGCAATTAATGAAATTCAGCTAACTTACTGTGAGGTGCAGAAAATCTTTGTGCCAGACAGTTATCTGTTCATGGAAAATGGTTTGGTTGAAATTCTCAGAAATCAAATGATCCTTGCAGAACTTGCCTGCTTGGACTGTTAAACTTTGCAATCTCCTGAAAGTATATCCTGTGGAATGGGACAAAATTGTGTAATATTGTTTCTAGCGAGGTTCATGTATTTCTCTATACAATTAAACAAACAAAAAATATAACATCTGCTCTTCGAATAATGCCAAACACTAAAACATTGATCAACAACATCTTCCAGGAAAAAAAGTAATTGACTGCACAAGGCCTTGAATCAAGTTGAAAGATCTAATAATTTGTTTACCACAGCACAACAGAGATTTGCCATCTAGCCAGGACTTAGAAAGACAGTGGATTTAATAACAATATTGTGTTCTCAATTTACATTACCACTGTATATAGATGTCTGCACCTCTAAATCTAGCCTAAATCCAGTTAAGGTATCTAGGTACCAGAAATTCCGGAACATATAAACTGTAATCCCATAGTTTCTTTTTCCATGCTTTTCTGCTTCCATTTTTTTCTATAGATCCATGTTTGCACTCACATTCCTCTGCTTTTTGTTTCCAATTACATGCAAATTGTCACATTATAGGTCATCATTTCAATTTAAATTAACTTATATGTTACTGGCCATACTAAGTGAAATAAATGGTGGGATTTTAAATTTGCAAAGGCTATCTTTAATTCTTTAAAGTAAGATCATCAATTTAAATATTTACCAGGAATGTAAATTCCTTCAATATTCACTATCAAATTTAATAAATTTAGATCTCAATTCAAAACATAGGTTATGATCTAAACTAGATTGCTGATAAAATTCAACTTAAAACTAAAGTAAAAATAAAAAAAAATTGCCTTAGATAATTTCACATTAGGAAAAAGTAATGAGGTAAAGCCTAATTTACACTAAAGATGATTAATACCATGAAGCCAGTAAAGCATCCATAATGAGAGAATGGAAAGACACATGGCTTGCACAGCCAGGGTTAACACTTCCTGCTGGGTCAATCTCATCTGGAGCATCTGCGGCCACAGAGAAAAGCCTCCACCTGCACGCAGCTCATTACCTTTTAGGCGAATCTGCTCATGTTGGCTGATCAGACACTGTTGCTTTTCTCTTAGAACACCTGTACGACACATGGTGAGAAGGATTATATCTGGACAATTACAAGTATAAAACACATTGTCATAAAAGTAAGCAAGCAGAGAGTGAGAGAAGTGGTAATAAAAGATCTACAGAAAAAACGCTAAATCAGGAAATCTTTATTAAGGTGGGCAAAGGATGTGTACGATCATAAGTAACAATGAAAAACCAAGGAAAAAGAGCAATGACAGGGTAGAAAATTATGGTACATTATAATATGCACATGTAGTAAAACTAGCATAAAAATTAAGTTCTTCCCATTACTTCCCATTCTCTCACAGCTCATGATACCAGTGCATCCCTCTGAGTATGACTGTTTGAAAAGCACATTTATTTGAAGGAGTACAAAACTTCATTATATATTTTTAAATTTATATATGTATCTAGAAATTCCCAAAATTCATAAAATTCTACATATAAGATTCCAGTTTTTTCCCTTTGCAAGTGATTGTATGAAACTAAAATATGTAATTAAAATTTACTGTTAGAATAAACATGAACAATGGTCTTGAGCAGCAAGCCATTATCAAGCTGCAGAAACCACGCCAGCCTTGGAAATTGAAAGAAGGACCTATATGTACTGTCAAATGACTATCACTTCACAGCAACAGCTCGACTTTATATTGCAATAGCCACTTGTGATGGCAGCGGAGCCATGCAATTTTTGTCTCTTAGTTTTTCATGCCAAAATTGTAGAGACAAGCTTACTAAATGATACCAACAATTTTTCTATTATCCTGTTTGAGGCATAGTATTGCTCTAGATCAAGTTATTATTCAAGTATCATGTCTCATATGTCTTCATAATTAACACATTGTGACATAATTATGTCCAACATTGCATCCTGAGCCCAAATTAAGTCTAACTTTAATTTTATCAATATGAAATGATGTGACAATGTACAATCATTATTACAGTATTAAATAAAAGATTGAAAAAATAAAAGCTGCAAAATGTAAAGTTTTCACATTTAACCATTGATGAAAATGTTATATTATCATTTAAGACACACTCATTGTAAAGTTCTTCAAGAAATAAAATCCATGGCTATATAATATAGCAAGCAAAATATCACAGTAGCAGAGAAATGAACACTGTAAGTGTAATTAAGCAAAGGCTTTTTCTCATACCGCAATCCCAGTTGCTAAAATACTATAGATCCATAAGATTCAGTAATTCAAGATATTTAAAAAATTAAATTTGATAATTGAAATGCTCCAATTCATTTGGACCGTTTCAGCTCCCTGTCTTTAGTCTTCAGATTAGTCCCGACGTACCTGGAGTCATTCTGAGTCTGAACAAACCGGGGCTAACTTTCTCAACAATTTCATCACATGGTGTTGCCAAAGGTGTCCTTCCATTATTATTCTTAATTCTTGCGTTGCAATTTCTTGACACTACAGGGGTCGAAAAAACTTGACTGCATCTTTGAATTCGATTTGGTGTATAGTTGGCTTCAGTCTGAGACTGACTCATGATTTTGAAAGATTTCTCAAAAGTTGAATTTGAATTAAATCTAGATCTAGCCTTAATTAGCCTGATTCTGAACTTAGAGAAATCTAGACTAGAGTATGATTTTTTACCTTGATCTACTAACAGTGTAAATTAACGTCCAGATACTCGCTGCATAACTATAAGCATAAAGATGTAAATATAAATTATCTAGGCTTAATCGGCATTTCTAATTTATTTCGAATAAATGAATTGCAGGGCAGATCTACATCTAGATATTGTACTTTAGGGTAAATTATTGGATTACACTCAAAAGTCTACACTTAGCTGCTTGATCAGGCAACTATAAAAATGTCAATTAATTTCTTCGAGCTAACGTGTTGAATTTGCCGCCGACGATCACAGTGTGACGAGTGTGTGTGTAGGCTCTACAAAAACTACAATACATATAGATCTAGATCTAGATTCTAGATCTCTAGAAAGAAAATACAGTCTCACTGTTCGTTTGATCTCTCCTATGTAAGAAGGGTTAAAAACAGCATAAATCGTATTTCAAAAGTATCGTAGATCTAGGCCTCCTTGCAGTCCTATGAGTCTCTTGAATAGATTTACATTCACTGATACAGACCATTGCAGTTCAGTCAGTATTTAAATCGTTCTGAATCTAGATCTAGGCGGGATTTAGATCTAATAAAAATTAAGTCTGGTAGTACCATAGTCCTGGTCCATTCCAGGATTTAGAATTTATAAGCAAAGGGATCCTATTGATCCGCCCAATCCATAGAATCAGCGTTTCTTAACCTGAACAGCTAGAAATATAGCTTTGTAGGATCTAGATCTTTTAGATCTAATTCTAAGATAAAGATTGATAAAATTTGATCTAGATCTAGAGTCAAGGTGAGAATTTTGAGGATATAAAAGTAAACAGATAATACCAAATTTATAGAATCAACCATACGCCTAGATCTACATGCGTGTATAAAAAGTGGAGAAAGTTGAAATCACCCTTCTCCCTTGAAATGGTCGATTATTGTTTAAATAATTAGGTTTGTCTTGATTTAAAGTTGAAACGTAGAGCCATGTCCACACCAATTTTTAACGCTTGAAAAAAAAATGCTAACGTCAGTAACGAGAATGCTTTGTGTCATATGAAACACCAATTGTATGTTAATGATTAGATTTCCATGAGATGAGAGATTGCAGATAGGGTACATGTTTGTTTTGCTTTAAAGATTTCATTTTTTTTTTTGAATCTCTTGTTTCAGTTCATTGAAACTCATACTAGAGCTCAGGCTTGTTCACTACAACTTGGAAGGCGACATGATTGGCTGCGTGGCTGCTGTGATCAGCAACTGTATCATTGGAGCTGTTTATTACCACCCGAAATCACCATCAGGCAAAGTTTGGTTGAAGCGAGTCTTTCCAGGCAAATCAGTAGATGATATTGACAACAGCTTTGCTATGGGATTCAGTATAATTGTAAACATAATGATGGTTCTTCTGCTCAGATTCATTTTGATGTAAGACTTTGGTAGTTTATTTTGCTTAACTTGATTCTAGATTGCCACATATAATGGGTTGAGTGTGGGACTGGGAGATTAAAAGCTATTCAGCTTAACATTTGAGTTTCAGATGGAGGTGAAGAAAAAATTTCAATTTTATATGGATGGTACATAAGATACCAAGATCTAGAGTAGCCATAACCCCCTTTTATTAAAAGATTTTGAAGATATCTGTCTTCTCCTTATATTAAAATATGGGTATTTAAATTTGAATCTATAGCATTCAATAATGAGAGTTCTTAACAAAACTTAAAAACTATCTATTTCTGAAATATTCAGGCCACAGTTCAATGCAAGAGTTTGACACTGTTATCTACCCACACACTCCTGATGAACCATTAAACTATAATCATTAGCGAAGCTCATTCAGAGCACTTTTATCTAATCAAGGGATACAACTTACATTTTAGGTATTACTTATTTTCACCCTTGTTTACTCTCTTTTGAATACCTGGTAGCATTTAGGTATGAAGGCAAGCCAAGAAATACAAGAAAATAAATAAGTCTAAGAATTGATGAAAGTTGAAACAATTTTTGCAGATTTGTGTCAACAAGTTGTATCTCACATTGGTTTTAAAAAAGATAACATAGGAAATGGGCCTGGTTCGAGGGTTACATTTTTTTTTCTTGTACTAGCTATTAATGTAAATCATAAGGATACTGAACAACCAGAGATCAATGTTATAGAAGAAAATAATCAAATTTTTTATTTTTTCATTTCATTTTTTTAACATCTATGCTTTCACACTATAGGTGTCTTCTTCAGATGTTGTTTTTATCTTAGCTGTACTGTTCTATATTCCAGAGACACTTTCAGTGCCGTGAATGCTATTGACGGCCTCAAATTGGGAGTTGGTCTATGGTGCTTAACATCGATGCTGGAAATTTCACATGTCTTATTTGCTAACCGCTCAGTGGATGTGTTTGTCATTGAGCAAGTTCACAACGTGATCAGCATGGCTGTCTCAGGAGTATGTGTTGTAAGCCTTGGGTAGATATCCGCTAGTTTGGATTAGATCAAGCCAAACTGACTTTTGTCAGGGAAAGAGCTTCTCCACATTTTCTTTCTATAGCACAAAGTTCTCCCTTGAAAAAAATTCAGATTATGCAGTCACCTAATAAAGAAATGTGATTTTAATAACAACCACAACATTTAACCCAAATAGTGGCCTTTTAATGATGAGCGAAACGAATCATTAGCCACCAGATGGCAATTTAATTTTTTGAAAATTTCCAGTATAGCATGCGGCACAGAAAGATAATTGCCTTGACAGGGACCTGATTGTTTCTCTCATAATGTCAGTTTTTTTATTTTTTTGCAAGTGGTCCCCACCCCTGTCTATAAATTGCTTCTATACTTGTTTTTCTGTTTCTATCAACGATAATGATTTATATTATGAGCTTTACTGTTCTTTACCTTATGGCTGCACTATGTGCTTTTACATGTCTATGCAAATCTCTCAGAAACTAATTATTTATTTTCTTTTAAATTGATCTGTTTGTGAAACATGTATGTTGTTTTACTTTTGTGACCAAAGCCAGTTCTTTCTCATTTAATATTTTACAAATTTCACAACCAGTAAAATAGGTCAGGTGAAAGGCTTTTGAATTAAAAAAAAAAAACATGCTTCAAATAAAAGATTGTTAATCATTTTCTTCTTAAGAGCGAAATACATTTTTTAACACCCCTATGATGAATATTCCCGCTGTTAGATTTCATCTGATGTGATATATAAAGGTTGACTTTTGATCTTCCTGCCCCCTTTCAGAATTCTACATTCCTAAATTGTTTATTCATCTCTCATTCTGTCTTTTCTTGGCATATATATTGTCAGAAGCTTTTCTAGTTGTAGCATTTTTGGATAAACTCAATCAAAGGCATAATAAATAGTTTCTAGGATCATTTGAACTGATACTCATACTCTATAATCTGTGCAGCAGTTCTTACAACATAATTAAAATAAAATAAAGAATTGAGACACAGGTTATATGTTTGTGCGCTTTGTAAAATGTTCTGTTTGAAAATTAAAAGGGCAATTCTATGAATGTTGATTTATAGTTTACGGCTAATATGCTATAAATTCGAGTGTGGTATATTATTTATACTTGGTCAAGGCTATAAAAAATGTAGTTTCTTCTAATGTAGTTTTAACAAAAGTTTAAGAGAAATGAAAAGATATGAGGGTCCAATTTTGAAATCTTAACCTCATGCTGTTGGTGTTTTTTTGTCTTTTCGCATGGTATTGCCCAGAGTCTGCATTGGAGGTTTTTAAAGGCAAAATAATGAAGAGCATAAAATAGTATGTGTATCTTGAGGGGGGAGGAGTCAATCTCAAAATAGTTCCAGGCGGCTTATGCGTAAATACCTCACAGCAATTGATAACATTGCTTTAATATCTGTTAAACCTCTTGAACACACAGTAAAATTGCTAACTGTGCTCTCTGTGCAACATCATTATCAGTAGAAAATAGAGGGCAGCTTTGTCAATGCAACAAGTCATTCTTTCATGCTAGATCTGGAAATTTAAAGTTTTTGTATGTGTTTCAAATCATATGATTTTTACTGTCATGTAAAGTTTAAATGTCTTTATATAATGGATGTGGCAAAAGCTATTAATGAAGAGAGCAAAATAATTCTGTAAGAAAAAAAAATCCTACATGCTTGACAAGAGAATAAGTTTAAAAATGACTGCCAATAGTATGTGATGTTTTGATCATGCCAAAGTAATATACAGTGGAACTCGGGAATAACAACAGCCCTCAGTCTTTTCATAAAGTATTGTCATATCGTTATAGTCAGGGTTGCTGTTATTCCCGCAAAAGGGAATAAAGAAGAGTTTATTGTGATGAATGGGAGATAAGTGGTTTTCGAAAATCTTTGCTGTGAGTGAGATGCATAGGTCTTGGGCAGCACGCTGGACCACAGGCTGTGTGATACCACAGCTCTGGTGACACTCCGGTGATACTGATACTAGGCCAAGACTACGCTATAACTGGAAGGAACTGTGTGGAGAAAAGGCACAAAAGCCTGCATCGCTTGTACATTGATACTATAGCAACGCAGGCAAGACAAAATGCTTGAAATTTTGGTGCTTTCTTTCTTTTGTACCCTAAGATCTAGTTGTTGTTATTACAAGGGAAGGTGCTATCGATACTCTTTATTGCAGAAATAAATTGAATGGCTTAAATAAAGGAAAAAACGGGGATTTTCAGGTCTGTTGTTATAGCAATGGTTGTCGCTATTCGAGATATTGTTAAATATGGGTTCCACTGTCCATCTCACCAAACTAATATTATTTTTTTTTCTCTGTGTCTAAACCGGTCCTTATGAGTGGGATATTGAGAATTTCTGTTTGAAAAAAATTACCATTGAAAGGACATGTAGATAAATTCCTCTCTTTAGTTAATACACAAAAAAGGATAGAAATATTTTCACAATGAATAGTGATAATATCATGTAATTTTCAACGCTGGAAATTGAGAAAAATGCATTATCCCCAATACTAAGGTCTTTGAATGTGGTTTGGGTGACTCATTTAGACCGGGTAAAGTACTGGATACATGTTTCTAAAGTGATTTGCTTTATCTAATTGTGAGATCCACTGTTTTACAATTTACAACAGTTTACGTGTAGGCTATTTTATTTCGACTGTGTTCATACTATTATATATTATGTATTTTAAACATATCACTTTTACTATGATGTACCTATAATATACATGTATATCCCCCTGTATGCAATATATACCCACGACGGTGTTGGCAATCCTAGACTCATAGAGAGCACCTTGATCTCCCTATAAAGACTAGCTAATTTAAACTGATCATGATAAGACGACTTTTGTCCTCTTGGTATCTGTCAGCCACAATATTGTAAACAAGTAGACCTAATGATACAGCCAAGTTGTCTGAATATGGTTGCAGTGTACCATAAACTGAGCATCATATATATATATATATATATATATATGTATATGCATATATTATTTTCATAGCCAACTGTGTGAGCATAATAATTATGTAGTATTAAAATTATAGACTTAATTTTTTTTCTTTATTGCCTTTTAACAAAGCTATTTTTGATGATCTACATATGTACTTTTAAAACTTTTTTTTTTCAACATTCTTTCCTTCATTATTAATTATTATGTTTCAAATGTAAGCTGAAATCTGAATATATATATATTTATATATATATATATATATACACAAAAATATTCATCTTTTATTATATTTTTTATTAGTTTACACTTTTCAATAAATAACATCATATTATACATGTGTGCCTTTTAGTATTTTTTCTTTTCTTTTCAATTTCATTATGTTTGTACTAGTAGTGGTAGTGATATTCTCTTCACAGATAGGCCTATCTATGGTCAGGGAAAATAGTTTCACAAAGTCAGAGGGCGAGAGAACAATTGAGTGTTGAGTTCTCTGAAAGAAGGGCGGCGTTTAGAAGGGGGGGTGGGGTGGTTGTATTATTTGTTTCATTTTTCTTTTCGCAGAGAAAACAAACTTGAATTGCAACAGTTTATATCAAGTCCACAAGTTTTTGTTTCTATTTGTACCACCATCATTTTGTAGATAAGAATTGAACCCCCTCTCACTCCATACATACACATCATTCGCACCCCTAATGTTCCAAATTAAAAAAAAATGAATTTATTAAGTTTCGAGTCAGTTTTTTTCTCTTCGTTTTTCCCCCCATCTTGGCCGACAGTCAGATTGGCCTAGGTAATCAGCAAGCCTTGTTTTAGTCTGTGGTAATCAAGTTTTCCTGATCTCACAGCCTCTGTTGCTTCTCTCTACCTTTGAAGTTCTCTCTGAATCTGATGTTGCAGAACTCAGTCAACGATCCAAGTGTAACTTAAAGATCACTTCAAGTCCATTTATTTGCTATAGAAACTTTGAAAGTTGTTGAGAACTCCTGGCCTGCTTTAACTTGTAGCTCCTATAGCGGTTTTCTTTCAAGTCCTTTTGTTCTGAGTCATAGGGACTCTCCAAGTCCAATACAACGTAACAAGATGTGATTACATTGGTCTGAGTCATAGGGACTCTCCAAGTCCAATACAACGTAACAAGATGTGATTACATTGGTCTGAGTTATAGGGACTCTCCAAGTCCAATACAACGTAACAAGATGTGATTACATTGGTCTGAGTCATAGGGACTCTCCAAGTCCAATACAACTTAACAAGATGTGATTACATTGGTCTGAGTCATAGGGACTCTCCAAGTCCAATACAACTTAACAAGATGTGATTACATTGGTCTGAGTCATAGGGACTCTCCAAGTCCAATACAACTTAACAAGATGTGATTACATTGGTCTGAGTCATAGGGACTCTCCAAGTCCAATACAATGTAACAAGATGTGATTACATTGGTCTGAGTCATAGGGACTCTCCAAGTCCAATACAATGTAACAAGATGTGATTACATTGGTCTGAGTCATAGGGACTCTCCAAGTCCAATACAATGTAACAAGATGTGATTACATTGGTCTGAGTCATAGGGACTCTCCAAGTCCAATACAATGTAACAAGATGTGATTACATTGGTCTGAGTTATAGGGACTCTCCAAGTCCAATACAATGTAACAAGATGTGATTACATTGGTCTGAGTCATAGGGACTCTCCAAGTCCAATACAATGTAACAAGATGTGATTACATTGGTCTGAGTCATAGGGACTCTCCAAGTCCAATACAATGTAACAAGATGTGATTACATTGGTCTGAGTTATAGGGACTCTCCAAGTCCAATACAATGTAACAAGATGTGATTACATTGGTCTGAGTCATAGGGACTCTCCAAGTCCAATACAATGTAACAAGATGTGATTACATTGGTCTGAGTTATAGGGACTCTCCAAGTCCAATACAATGTAACAAGATGTGATTACATTGGTCTGAGTTATAGGGACTCTCCAAGTCCAATAAAACGTAACAAGATGTGATTACATTGGTCTGAGTTATAGGGACTCTCCAAGTCCAATACAATGTAACAAGATGTGATTACATTGGTCTGAGTTATAGGGACTCTCCAAGTCCAATACAACGTAACAAGATGTGATTACATTGGTCTGAGTTATAGGGACTCTCCAAGTCCAATACAATGTAACAAGATGTGATTACATTGGTCTGAGTCATAGGGACTCTCCAAGTCCAATACAATGTAACAAGATGTGATTACATTGGTCTGAGTCATAGGGACTCTCCAAGTCCAATACAATGTAACAAGATGTGATTACATTGGTCTGAGTTATAGGGACTCTCCAAGTCCAATACAATGTAACAAGATGTGATTACATTGGTCTGAGTTATAGGGACTCTCCAAGTCCAATACAATGTAACAAGATGTGATTACATTGGTCTGAGTTATAGGAACTCTCCAAGTCCAATACAACGTAACAAGATGTGATTACATTAGTCTGAGTCATAGGGAGTCTCCAAGTCCAATAAAACGTAACAAGATGTGATTACATTGGTCTGAGTCATAGGGACTCTCCAAGTCCAATACAATGTAACAAGATGTGATTACATTGGTCTGAGTCATAGGGACTCTCCAAGTCCAATACAATGTAACAAGATGTGATTACATTGGTCTGAGTCATAGGGACTCTCCAAGTCCAATACAATGTAACAAGATGTGATTACATTGGTCTGAGTCATAGGGAGTCTCCAAGTCCAATACAACGTAACAAGATGTGATTACATTGGTCTGAGTCATAGGGACTCTCCAAGTCCAATACAATGTAACAAGATGTGATTACATTGGTCTGAGTCATAGGGACTCTCCAAGCCCAATACAATGTAACAAGATGTGATTACATTGGTCTGAGTTATAGGAACTCTAGTCCAATACAACGTAACAAGATGTGATTACATTGGTTCTCCGTAAGACTTGAGCTTAACTTCCGCAAATAACCAGAGGTGTTACATGTATCTCATTTGGTTCATGTCAAAATTTGTCGCATTGATGCCATTACAGTAGAGATCTTTCAGTATATTAGAATGAACGCATACACACGCGCATTGTAAATAAAATCAGCTTTCTGTTTTTCGCCCAGCTTCAGCAGCTGATTGAAAGACTGTCTACGTTATCATAGTTGACACTGTTGAGGTAGGGAAGTTCCCTTGACAAGAAGAAACATTAATACATGTATTAAATATATTTTATAAATTAAAAAAAGAATAAGAAGAAATAATGAGGCCTACCTAGTTTTGTGTGGACTTGTGCAGTTCTTTACAGTTGGCGATAGGCGATGAGGCTGTTGATAGTCGAAACCAGGAAACGGTTTTGTTTTTCTTTTGTTATTGCTTATTTCGGGACACACCACTAGTATGTGAGCAAATGAAATAGAAGGGCCTTTTGGTCCCCAATTATTTTATTTTAAAAATATGTACCCAGCAACATATTTAAAAAAAAAATTTTTCTCCAATTATTGATGAGAGTTTTAACATTTTCGCTGGATTTCCTGACAAGCACTTAAAAAATCCTTTTGGTGCGTAGGGCCTTCAGTAACAAAAGAACTTGTATCACACATGTACACCATGTACAGATCAGGGAAGTAGTGGCATCTAGAAAGGCCGGTATCTCAAATTATTTGCATCATTCCAAGTCGGTCTGACGGCTTTTGTAAAGATGAAACATTGGTTTGGGCATGGGAAAACAACCCTGTGAGATTTTGAGAGAGATGGAAGAGGAAACAAATAAAGAAAAAAAAAACCCCTTAAAATAAAGAAAAGGGAAGAGATGAGAAAATATGATAGGCTGAAAACTTCATTAATATATGGAAGAGAGTGAGCATAAACAAAGAAAATCCTGGAGAGGAAACAAGTAAAAGAGAGATACGAAAGAAAGAAAGAGAGAGTGGGAGCGATAAGATAAGGCCTAATTAAAGTTGGAATGTAGAGGCATCATAACAAGAGCAGTAGAAGTGCGAGGCTGATTAGCTTACCTCATGTGGTTCTCTCCACAACCTCCGCCCAGAACATTTCTCCCTGTCCCGGCATGCACTCGTCTGTCTTCGGTACCCGAATCTCCGTGTAGTCTATTCTTGTCTTGTGGCTGTTTTCCTCGTCAAGTTCTTTAAGTGGGAACGGGGTGATGTCAGCAAATAGGTTTCATGCAACAAACCAATACTTGTTCACGACCACAATATAATTGAAAGATTTTATTTACATTTTTTTGGTCACTTGTGCTTAAGAAAAAACACTGGTAATTCAGGTCACACATCATAGTAATTGTCGGAAATAGAGCAGCTTTGACCAGCATAAAAACTTACGATAGATCGTGAGCAGCGAATTAAGATGGCGGGCTAGCCTCATAGTGAGAGGATGCCATATTATTAAACTTTTGTCTAACTAGACTCACAGCGATGCGGAGTTTTGTGCTGTTTTGGTTTGGTTCTGCTGCAAACTTTGATGGCTATGGGATCTGATCCATGTTAATCAAGGAGCCATTATAGCCCTGGTTATAGTTTTTTTTTTTCTTTTTTTTTTTTTTGTTTTAACTGGCCTCATTTATTATTTTCCTGCTTTCGGGTTAATCATCAATCCAAAACACATTGAAGACAGTTTATACCCAACCCCCGCCTCTCAGATCCACGTAGCCTGGTGTGGACTCAACAACAAACAGAATTGCATGTGTGTGATTGTATGTAGCTCGACGCTTACCATCACAGCCTCCCATCTTATGCGCTGCAAAAGACTGATCACAACTTAAGTTTATTCGCATTAACATTTTTTTAAACATGATTTACCAGTCACATCTATAAATTTTAGTTGAATATTTCGAACCAAAACTCCAAAAACAATTAACGAAACACAATCAGAAAAAGTAGAAAAAAAAATTACCGCCATGTTAAGAGCTTTTCTCTTCTTCTAGCTCTGTGATACTGACCATTTAAAATAAACGTCGACAGTTGATTGGTTTGACTTTGTAACATTTTCTGATGGACAGGTCAACATGCACAGGTCCTAAATAAGAAACAAAACCTCTTTATGAGTTTTAAATAAATTTTCTTGTTTTTTTTTTTTTTTCACTGAGTTTATATTGTTACAGATTCCATCAAATTGCACTTGGCTTGACAAGTGACGCCAGGCGTGGTGTATTTTATCACACAAGTTAAATATCTTTTTAAGAAAATGCATGTATATCACTCTGTTATCTACCGATCATTCAATAAGAGGCTGAACCAATAAAACTTCACATTGTTGAAATCCCTGAACCAAAGAACTTCACGTTGTGAAATCCCTGAACCATAGAACTTCACATTGTTGAAATCCCTGAACCATAGAACTTAACATTGTTGAAATCCCTGAACCATAGAACTTCACATTGTTGAAATCCCTGAACCATAGAACTTCACATTGTTGAAATCCCTGAACCATAGAACTTCACATTGTTGAAATCCCTGAACCATAGAGCTTCACGTTGTTGAAATCCCTGAACCATAGAATTCACGTTGTTGAAATCCACTGAGACCCTCCATCTCCTGTCCTTCATTGATTGCTGACACAAGAGTCACTGGGATTATTCTAATCACCAGTGTCACCTTACCATCGATGGTAGGAGAAAGACCATCCGCTCTGATGTCTGGACCAGCTTCCTGATGCCGGTTTGAACCAAGTGAATTGCTGAAAGGAGTTTTCGTGTCAGGCATGGTTAGCTTCCTGCCACATGACTATTTACTTAGTTCACCTCTGGACCCAACAACAAGCAGTTCACTCAACTATGTCTATTCTTCCTAATGTACCAAGTCGGCTGCGATTTTTTCGATTAACCTTTTAACAAATTTATAACCAATACACTAATGATTCTATCTATTACATTAGGCCTAGTTTTAATATGTAAATCATTTCCATTTGTACGCATTATTGTTATTATCTTCATAATATCCCACCTCTTTCTCATCATAATCACCTACGTCACCATCTTCACCATTATCATAATGATCAATATTTTCATCATCATCATCATCATCATCATCATCATCATCATTATCCTCATCATTAACATCATCATAATCAAAGATGAGGAGTAAAGTTAAATTACTCTTTAGTAATATTTATCAGAGAGTAAACAGTTGAGAAAGGCATCAGCGCTAGTGGTGGGAGAACATCAGAACACACAAGTCAACTGTCAATCTTTGGCTGCTAGGTGTCAGCACATACACGTACTTGACCCATCCCCAGAAAGAGAGCTTCAGAAAGCATAAAACAACTGCGATTTCAGTCCACCAAAATGAAGATTGTATTTGATCGAGCGATGATAGGGATATTTCGTTGGAAGCTCATATCTAACAGATACAATGGAGACAGGCAACACATAATGAAAGTAGGCTAGTTGTGAAATGGTCAAGCTGTGTTTAATAGAAGTGTACGCTTGTAAGTCACAATTGTTTATATTGTGTGCAGCTTGTGAAATATATCGAGCTTAGATCCATTCCTACATATATCAGTTGATAAGTTAAACTTAGGTATTTTCCATTTTGTTTTTTATCGGAAAATGCATATTGTTTGTGTCGTCTAAATAACAATATGAACAAATCTGTTTTCACTGGGATCAGAATTAAGAACGACAGCATATTTCTATATATTTCTGTATTTATGTGTTATTGCTTACATCCACCACTGACTTACCTGGGACGTCAGGTAATAACGGTAGACAGGCAGGATCTCAAACCACCTCCAGATCAACTAAATCGTCCAGCCTGGCGCCAGTGGTCGGCCCGACGAGACCACAGAGAGAATGATTAGAGGGGGCTGGGCATCAAGATTAGTTTAGAAACCGCAGCATCTTGATTTAGACGTTACTGACTTAAGATCTTCTAAAGGAACATCTGCCCATTCCTTTCCAAATATATATATATATATATATATATATATATATATATATATATATATATATAACATGACTTTTGATATCGATTGAGGACTGATGTGGTTATCTTCTGTATGTGAATGTTGTACAAAATAAACTCATGTTTGTGATAATCATCATCATCGTCGTAATCATCATCATCATCATCATCATTATCATCTTCAAATTCCTTATCATCATCATCATCATCATCATCATCATCATCATTATCATCTTCAAATTCCTTATCATCAACATCATTATCATCTTCAAATTCCTTATCATCATGATCATGATCATGATCATTATCATCCTCATTATCAACAACAACGTTAGAATTGTAGACAGGTATTGAGATGTCGTTAAGCGGAGGTCCACGATTATTATGTGTAAAGCTCATACAGTTATTAACTTGAGATATTATGTGTAACGTAGACGAGCCTCTACGAATGGATTAAAACATAACTCAGCATTGGTCAAGCACAAAAAGCAAACAGGTTTTCTTTGCCATATATTCATCTGAATCCAAAAGAAAAACATTTATACAATGGATCTTGTTCACTCACGTTGAGAAACTCTACCTCGAATATCAGAGAAAATCATGTATTTTTCTAGACTCGTGCCAATAAACTTAATCTACAGTTAAAAAACAAACAAACATAAAAACACACACTTAAGACCTAATTACAGCCATTTGGTGTAGTGGCTTCTTCTGGGGCCCGGGCTGTTTGCACACGGTGCCCCCCCCCCCCACCCCCCCCCCCTTTCCCCTTCCTCAGATTGATTGGCGGGGCCACACCTGGCCAGTCTCCAGTGTGAGCGTCTAGAATGATGTTGGCCTGTGGTCAAGAGATCTGTGCAGACTGATGATCGCTAGAGGCCAATTACTCGGCTGACCATAAAGGGCGGAGGTAGGTATGAGTGAGCCGGGCGTCATGATGAGAGGGGAGTGGAGGGAGGGGAGGGAAGGATTACTTCAGGCTCGGTATACCAGTGTCTAGCTTGATGGGGGAGAGTCCGCTATTTGTGCTGCAGTATCCCGCGTCAACAGTTTCATATCTTCAGATCTGCATAACCAGTGTGGATGCTATGTGAAGATGGTCATTCTGTCTGTTGATCCTCTAGAGCCAATGATGGCCATTGAGACTATTATTTTGTTTCGATCACACAAAGAATCCATCAACTTAAAGCGCCAGGTTCTACCTATCAACGTTAACCAAAATGTTTTTTTTTTTTAACCGTAGATTAAGTTTATTGGCACGAGTCTAGAAAAATACATGATTTTCTCTGATATTCGAGGTAGAGTTTCTCAACGTGAGTGAACAAGATCCATTGTATAAATGTTTTTCTTTTGGACTGAGATGAATATATGGCAAAGAAAACCTGTTTGTTTTTATGTTTGTATGTGAAGTAAAATACTACCCAGTTAACTTGATGGTCAAGCTCAACATGTTTTAAACTAGGCACGTAAAAAGCTAAAATTAACAAGAATTTAAATGGAGACAAATAGATAGATAGATGAGAGAGAGAGAGAGAGAGAGAGAGAGAGAGAGAGAGAGAGAGAGAGAGAGAGAGAGAGAGAGAGAGAGAGAGAGACAAAGAGAGAGAAAGAGAGAGAGAGAGAGAGAGAGAGAGAGAGAGAGAGAGAGAGAGAGAGAGAGAAAGGGACAAAGAGAGAGAAAGAGAGAGAGAGAGAGAGAGAGAGAGAGAGAGAGAGAGAGAGAGAGAGAGAGAGAGAGAGAGAGAGAGAGAGAGAGAGAGAGAGAGAGAGAGAGAGAGAGAGAGAGAGAGAGAGAGAGAGAGAGAGAGAGAGAGAGAGAGAGAGAGAGAGAGAGAGAGAGAGAGAGAGAGAGAGAGAGAGAGAGAGAGAGAGAGAGAGAGAGAGAGAGAGAGAGAGAAAGAAACAGACAGACAGAGAGAGAACCTTTCTTCGTATCCAGACCAACATCGTATCATTTCTAGAGGTTTATTTTTTGTAATGCCAGTTGACTCTACCAAAAAAAAAAAAAAACAACACAAAAAAGCGAAAAAAAAAACAAACAAACAAAACAAAACACCCACAAAAACAGAAATCCAAGACCAAGGTATATTTTATTATCAAGCGAGCGCTTGGTTAGGTTGAACTAAAACCTAACTTTAGTCGATTTTGGAACCTTATTAAAAAAAAAAAAAGAAAATCTACCGGTCAATTGTAAATCTTTTAGAAATGATGCTTAAACAGATTTATTCCAAAACTTGAATTGAAAAAAAAAAAGAGACAATTTTGCCTGGCACCCGTCAAGTCACCCTAACCTTCCTCACTCAAACAACAAGAGAGTGCAAAAAGCCACTTGTCTCTGGAACTTTCATTAAAAAAAATGTCAAATTTGCTGTACACAAAAACTATCGATCCTTTTTTCTCCAGACGTTGGTGAATCTGCGAGGATGTCAACTGTCATATTGAATTGTTTTCTTCTCGAGTGGAGCCATGTCAGCCGTGGGAGATCAACGTTCCAACTGGAGTAAGCCAGGAAGGGAATGCGGGGTCACATAGCCAGTCACCTGGGACTTCGCTTCCCTCCTACTGCCTCAGACACTCACACTGAGAAACACAGAGAATGAACTTTTGTCCTCAAATGACAATGCTGTTGTCAATTATATTTCAAAGCTCCATGTTGTCATTGGATCTGCTTCATGACATATTGCTGAGATTCAGACACTTCAAAGCTCCATGGTGTCATTGGATTTGCTTCATGACATATTGCTGAGATTCAGACACTTCAAAGCTCCATGGTGTCATTGGATTTGCTTCATGACATATTGCTGAGATTCAGACACTTCAAAGCTCCATGGTGTCATTGGATTTGCTTCATGACATATTGCTGAGATTCAGACACTTCAAAGCTCCATGTTGTCATTGGATTTGCTTCATGACATATTGCTGAGATTCAGACACTTCAAGGCTCCATGGTGTCATTGGATCTGCTTCATGACACATTGCTGAGATTCAAACACTTCAAGGCTCCATGGTGTCATTGGATCTGCTTCATGACACATTGCTGAGATTCAAACACTTCAAGGCTCCATGTTGTCATTGGATCTGCTTCATGACATATTGCTGAGATTCAGACACTTCAAGGCTCCATGGTGTCATTGGATTTGCTTCATGACATATTGCTGAGATTCAGACACTTCAAAGCTCCATGGTGTCATTGGATTTGCTTCATGACATATTGCTGAGATTCAAACACTTCAAAGCTCCATGGTGTCATTGGATCTGCTTCATGACATATTGCTGAGATTCAGACACTTCAAAGCTCCATGGTGTCATTGGATTTGCTTCATGACATGCTGTTGTCATTCAAACACTTCAAAGCTCCATGGTGTCATTGGATTTGCTTCATGACATGCTGTTGTCATTCAGACACTTCAAAGCTCCATGGTGTCATTGGATTTGCTTCATGACATGCTGTTGTCATTCAAACACTTCAAAGCTCCATGGTGTCATTGGATCTGCTTCATGACATGCTGTTGTCATTCAGACACTTCAAAGCTCCATGGTGTCATTGGATTTGCTTCATGACATGCTGTTGTCATTCAAACACTTCAAAGCTCCATGGTGTCATTGGATTTGCTTCATGACATGCTGTTGTCATTCAGACACTTCAAAGCTCCATGGTGTCATTGGATCTGCTTCATGACATGCTGTTGTCATTCAGACACTTCAAAGCTCCATGGTGTCATTGGATCTGCTTCATGACATATTGCTGCGATTCAGAAACTTCAAGGCTCCATGATATCATTGGATCTGCTTCATGACATGCTGTTGTCATTAACCCGTTTTGAAACACGCCTTTGCCATTGGACATTCTTCAAGGCTGTGCCGTGGGACTCCCGCCCCTCAGCACTTGCTCGCAGGCCTGGCTCGAGTCTTAACCGCTTCCACTCGGTGTCACGTTGAACTTGGTGACGCACTGATATCGATGAAAATAATGGGATACTTTTAACCTTTATTTTTTGTGACTAAAAACATTTACAGATACCATATCCAGTTTTTTGTTAAACTTGCACTCATCAAATCATTTCATGCGTATCTTTTCAACATTACATTACATGTACATCTATTTGGCAGAAACACTAGAGTTTTGCTGTCCAGGATTACTCATTGCTTTGCAGATTAAAATATAGGAGTGGGAATAGTTTGCGCTGAATAATGGAGTTAAACAGTTGAAGGGTTGAAGATGTTCGCAGGCTCGTCATGGCGCCCGTGCGGTTGGTCTCCGGGACGATACGGGGAATAACTCGCCGCAGGAGTCGCTGCAGACACCGGGAAGGGAGGGCAGCGGGTTAGCGTCTGTTTCTATCTGATACGCGCTTTCAGACGAGACTTCGCGGCTGACGTCAAAGAAAGTTGCCGCTCTCATCCACCCGATAAATAATTTAAATTTACAGCACCAAAACTGGTAGGCTAGTCCACATTTTACTTCATTAGAAACAAAGTCTTTGCTGATACTAGCACTCTTGTGGCTTTTTCTTACTGCGTGATACACTTTAATATAACTCTGCAGGATAAGATACAGTGTCCCTAACATTGTAACAAAAAAGCTGACGTAAGAAAATAACTTCCAAAACTAGCATCGTGACAGAAGCCTTGATGACAAAGTTATCAATGAATTTATCGCGTGTCAAATTAGCTTTAGCGCCTAAAGGTGCCACGGAGAGGCCAAGAATGGATAAAGTTTTTTAGCTGCCGTGATATTCTTCAAACACATCTCCAGCACCCATCCACGGAACCTGTAATACCTGTGAGTGATATAGACACTGCGTACTAATTGTGAATGGATGTTGTATCGCTGTAAGACGCCCGTGAGTAATGCAAAACTCATTAGTTAAGAGTGACTTCAGTTTGGGTTCCGCATGTATCGTTCCTGCTTGAAGACGTTTTCCCTAATTCTGGTGTGCTATTAGTGATGATGATCATTATTATGATGATGATAATGATGATGATGATGATGATAATAATAATAATAATAATAATGATAATAATAATAATAATAATAATAATAATAATAATAATAATAATAATAATAATAATAACAATAGCAATAGTAGTAGTAAGTAGTAGTAGTAGTAGTAGTAGTAGTAGTAGTAGTAGTAGTAGTAGTAGTAGTAGTAGTAGTAGTAGTAGTAGTAGTAGTAAAAATAATAGCAATAAATATAATAATATTAATAAAAACAATAATGATGATGATAGTAATAATAATCACAACAACAACAACAACAACAACAACAACATAGTTGCCTATACTATGCTACAAAAGTGATACAATAAGTACAATTACTTTTTCAACCCAAAAATTTGGAGTGTCAGAAATCCTTCTCTTTAGTTCGGATGTCCATCATATCACGAACCAGAAACATTCTCAGTCTGTGATTAGAACATACTACAGACCAGAATCATTCTCAGTCTGTGATTAGAACATACTACAGACCAGAAACATTCTCAGTCTGTGATTAGAACATACTACAGACCAGAAACATTCTCAGTCTGTGATTAGAACATACTACAGACCAGAATCATTCTCAGTCTGTGATTAGAACATACTACAGACCAGAAACATTCTCAGTCTGTGATTAGAACATACTACAGACCAGAAACATTCTCAGTCTGTGATTAGAACATACTACAGACCAGAAACATTCTCAGTCTGTGATTAGAACATACTACAGACCAGAAACATTCTCAGTCTGTGATTAGAACATACTACAGACCAGAAACATTCTCAGTCTGTGATTAGAACATACTACAGACCAAAATTTTTTTCAATCTGTTATCATACAATTTTAATACAACTTATAAAGCTTCAAAGAAGACATAGGGCTCCTGGCTTATTTCTCTCACTGCCATACAACTTGGTCAATCGTAACGCGTGAAAAATCTGCACTTGTAATCATATTTCAAAATAAGATTTTTGTTTTCTTGTCATTGTGTGATTTGAGCGTTTCTTCAAGAGTTGAGATTTAAGAATTTATATTATTTATTAACGCTTGGATATATTCAACAATCTAACTGACTGTATTAACATAGAGGGATAGAGATTACAGATGCAAAATTTATATTTCTGTAAATAACATAAGAATAGTCGGCAAATTGTGTTAAATCCAAAACTGTGTATAGAACTTTTCTAACAGTTCATCGTAATGCAGCTTTAAATTAATGCGTACCTAGGAATTTCCGAAAGGCAGTGTACTATTACGCACTTTTTGCGGTAATAGCAAGTCTTCTTAATATAATGCCTTTAAAGACTTTAAAAAAGATTTAGAACCCCCCCCCCCCAGAATTATTCGATTTCCTCTTATGCTCAGTAATTCAAACCATGAACTATATTTGTGTGAATCAGATTTTCCCCATAACTCATTTATAGTCTTAGAGCTATATTATGGCTAATATTTTTCCTGGTTTCCTCGATACATCTGTAAATCTAAAGGTTGGGATTTCGTTATTTTCCAGATAAGCATTTCAAATCATTATGTCTCGTAGTTTTAATATTTTCAAGCTTATCTCACACTGATTATTTCATAAAAAAATAAAGCAAGACAAAAAACGAAAAAAAAAACAAACCAAACCAAAACAAAACAAAAAATATCACCACAAACAAATCAAGCAAGGAAAAAAGTCGAGAGATTAGCGAATGGCTGTTACGAGACCAGACAGAAAAAAAAAATTAAACAATAGCCAGCATCAGTAACATCAACAACACCGCAGCAGTATCAAAACTATAAACATCAATTACGCATAGCAAACCACAAGAACCAATAGTCAAATAGAGGGAAAAAAAGAATTTTAAAATAAAAATAGGATTCATAAAATATGTCCAAGATACTTCTGTTCAAACTGGTATATTTGTATAAATGAAAACCTCACCTTTTTAGGAATATTAAACTGGACAAATTGAGCATGGCTGTCATTATATTTAGAAAATAAAAAGATTACAATTAAAAAAAAACTTTGAAAAAATTATTGTGACAGGCTAAAAAAGTTGTAAAGAATGTGATAAAGTATTTCTCAAAATAGATTTTTAAGTAATCTACACATGCACGACAATCATTGGTGAGACGTAGAAAAACAGCAAAATATAAAAACCCTGCTTAGATTTAATTAGAATTTCCTTTTTCTTAGTAAAATAACGGACCTTGGTGTGGTTTCAGAAATTCTCGCACCCGAATCCTCTCATTTCAATCTTCCATCACATATTTATAGGATCCACCCAGTAGAATGGTAAAGATAATATCTAAGGAGAACGTAAATCTTCCATCACATGTTTATAGGATCCACCCAGTAGAATGGTAAAGATAATATCTAAGGAGAGCGTAAATCTTCCATCACATATTTATAGGATCCACCCAGTAGAATGGTAAAGATAATATCTAAGGAGAACGTAAATCTTCCATCACATATTTATAGGATCCACCCAGTAGAATGGTAAAGATAATATCTAAGGAGAACGTTAATCTTCCATCACATATTTATAGGATCCACCCAGTAGAATAGTAAAGATAATATCTAAGAAGAACGTAAATCTTCCATCACATATTTATAGGATCCACCCAGTAGAATGGTAAAGATAATATCTAAGGAGAACGTAAATCTTCCATCACATATTTATAGGATCCACCCAGTAGAATGGTAAAGATAATATCTAAGGAGAACGTAAATCTTCTATCACATATTTATAGGATCCACCCAGTAGAATAATAAAGATAATATCTAAGAAGAACGTAAATCTTCCATCACATATTTATAGGATCCACCCAGTAGAATAGTAAAGATAATATCTAAGAAGAACGTAAATTTTCCATCACATATTTATAGGATCCACCCAGTAGAATGGTAAAGATAATATCTAAGAAGAACGTAAATCTTCCATCACATATTTATAGGATCCACCCAGTAGAATGGTAAAGATAATATCTAAGAAGAACGTAAATCTTCCATCACATATTTATAGGATCCACCCAGTAGAATGGTAAAGATAATATCTAAGGAGAACGTAAATCTTCCATCACATATTTATAGGATCCACCCAGTAGAATGGTAAAGATAATATCTAAGGAGAACGTAAATCTTCCATCACATATTTATAGGATCCACCCAGTAGAATGGTAAAGATAATATCTAAGGAGAACGTAAATCTTCCATCACATATTTATAGGATCCACCCAGTAGAATGGTAAAGATAGTATCTAAGAAGAATGTAAATCGGATGTGAAAGTTAATGCCGCTTCCCCATATTTTACTTTGAGGATTCCATTTCCGCAGAATATCCAAGACTAAGCTCTGTGAAGCGGATACTGCTTCTAAGGTGTGAGACACGCACAGAATTGATCTTTTGTTTCATGGTGTGCAGAAAAAAACCCAACAACTCGGATTATTGCGTTGCTGTTCGAAGAACGTCCTCTGACGTCACTTTTTCAAATGAATAACGAACAGATTTTCGCATATCTTTGTAGACAAAACTGGCTTTATTTGTACGACCACACCCTATAACCTGCACGAGAGTAAAACATTGGATTTAGGCCTGTGCGAATTAAACAGTCTGCAACCTGCGACAATTGCACATCTCTGGCGTCAGAGAAACGCCTTCGACGTGCCACAATCTAACAAGAAACGACTTTCCTTGACTGATTAAACGACTTTCCTTGACTGATTAAACCACTGTGTACAGCTGTAGATCATGCCGAGTAGATGATCTCACTGCGATTAACGATAGAGCTGCTTGGAATATTTACCTGGTGACCAGAAGACCAGTGACGCCTCTCTGAACGCGGATCACGTGACCAGACAACACCAGTTAAGATGCCCGGTCAGGAGGAGTTGATTGTCCTTCTGGACAACCTGAAGATCCAATGTTACCAGGCTATGTGGGAGACCCTCACAGGTAGGTGTTACCTGTCCCGTAACTGTTGTGTTACCGAATGGGCGGGAGTTTCATTAACCTCACTACTAGCAGTAGAGCTAGATCCAAATAACTTGTCCTGAGCTTAGTGGAGAAGCCATCCACTACATGTCCAGTGGAGACCTCCTTGCATGCACATAGTATGGGCATAAGTATTGTCGCTTAACTGCTTCATGTCTTGAACTATTATTTGGCGTAGTGAAGCAAGTTATCCACGCAAATTGGAAATTGAAAAACAAAACAGCAAGGCTACTAGTTTGAGGCATACATTTTTTCTTTTACTTTTCAAATCGATTTGGATAGAGTTTACACATTAAAGGCCAAGGTAAAAATAATACCAAAACTGTATAGATTCAAAAGACGAAATAGATGTAAAATGCAGATTTTGCTCTACGTCCACACTGTGTCTCGGTGTGGGATCGAAATCGAAGCCATTTTCTAAAAACAGCAGCATCAAAACTTCGTTCTTTTAAAGTCTTTTTTTTTTGGGAGAAGAATCTTGTCCCCCCTCCACCCCCTTTTTTACCCCTTACTCCCTTTCTCTAAATATAGACTGATTCTTGTTTCAATATCGTTAGTTGTGATTCCGAAAACGTCTTGACCACTTGCCTCACTAACTTCCCGACGAATTGATTCAATGAGAGAGAATGAAATGAAGACTTGAAGATCTCTCCCCAGCGTTTTATCAGCTGTCAAGCCGCAGGGGAGATTAACATGTTTATTATTAACCCTGTCGGCGAGGCTGCCGTTTGGCGTTGTGTTTGTGTTCTTTTCATTATGCAATCCAACAGTGTCCTTTGCCGTGTGCTGCCCGTCAGTAGAAAATTTCTATGAACATTTGATTTGTTCAAGGTTTGTTTTTTGATCTACATTGGCTTCATTTGGGTTACCTTAACTCACATTTTGAGAGACGATTGTAACATCTCTGTCGGCTGTGAAGGCCTCAATTCAAAGTCTCACAAGTTCAGATTGCCTTCGTCTTTAAGTCTAATACTAGGTTAAGACTTAAAAACACACATACACACACAAAAAGAAATTTTAATTTTATAATAAAAGACATTATGACTCGACAAATATAGCAGTCACGTGTGTGGCTATGAAGCATGTCACGGTGGGAAAAAGCCAATTGGCAAAGCAAATCAAGATAAAATTGAAAAAGTAGGGGGGGGGGGGGGAGAACAAATTCAGAAATAAAAAACATTTAGAACAAAATGAGAGAGAATGAGTGATTGATGTGCATTCTTGTTTTGTTTTGTTTTCAGTGATTTCGGGGCAATGCGTAGATCCAGAATTGTATTGTTTGATGGTTCTTGTCCTTTTCTAGGCTTGCTGTATATTTTCTCCAAGGTTGTATTGTTTCATGGTAATTGTCCTTTTCTAGGCTTGCTATAAATTATCTGTAAGGTTGTATTTTTTCATGATACTTGTCCTTTTCTAGGCTTGCTGTATGTTATCTCAAAGGATGTATTTTTCATGATACTTGTTCTTTTCTGGGCTTGCTGTATATTATCTGCAAGGTTATATTTTTTCATGATACTTGTCCTTTTCTAGGCTTGCTGTATATTATCTCAAAGGATGTATTTTTTCATGATACTTGTCCTTTTCTAGGCTTGCTGTATGTTATCTCAAAGGATGTATTTTTTTATGATGCTTGTCCTTTTCTGGGCTTGCTGTATATTATCTCAAAGGATGTATTTTTTCATGATACTTGTCCTTTTTTGGGCTTGCTGTATGTTATCTCAAAGGATGTATTTTTTCATGATACTTGTCCTTTTCTGGGCTTGCTGTATGTTATCTCAAAGGATGTATTTTTTCATGATACTTGTCCTTTTCTGGGCTTGCTGTATATTATCTCAAAGGATGTATTTTTTCATGATACTTGTCCTTTTCTGGGCTTGCTGTATATTATCTGCAAGGGTATATTTTTTCATGATACTTGTCCTTTTCTGGGCTTGCTGTATATTATCTGCAAGGGTATATTTTTTCATGATACTTGTCCTTTTCTGGGCTTGCTGTATATTATCTGCAAGGGTATATTTTTTCATGATACTTGTCCTTTTCTGGGCTTGCTGTATATTATCTGCAAGGGTATATTTTTTCATGATACTTGTCCTTTTCCACGCTTGTTGTATATTATCTCCACGGCTTTATTGTTTGATGATACTTGCCCTTTTCTAGGTTTGCTGTATCTTCGGCATGTCAGTGTTTCATGTCAATATCACCCATGATCTAGTTGGGTGGAGACTAAGAAGTCGCCATTTCTCCCCACCTGACAATGAATGAAATAGACAGATTATTCGCTATTTCTATTTCAACGAAAAATGTGGATTTAATAACTTGTTGCCCTTATCAAGAACTTTAAAAAAATTCACCACATTAAAAAAAATACAACTTTTTATCCGGGCCGCTCTCCAAGCATTTATTAAGATATTCCCACACGTTATACGATGATAAGCTAGATCAGAATTACCAGGCCACTTTACCCGGATGCTGTTTACTTAATGTGGTTTTATATTTTCCGTGTATCAATATTTAAGGCAAAACCCCAATAATATGCAATAATTTTGTGTACTTTGTTGGACACACCAATAAATGGAACAAATCGGCAGAGATGTCCAACAGAAACTGAGCATGCGGGTATATTTGTGAAGCAGATTTTTCACCCTGGCTAGCCGAGTGTCCTCAGTTTTCAGGAGGGGAATGCTGAACTCAATACCGCACAAAGATGGTCTTTACAACTCCGCCCCAGGCTGTTGCAGGACAACAATAACGTATGGCCTCTCTTGCAATTTCAAGTAATGAAGCCAGGCGATCTTTCTAGAAAAGTTGGAAAAGTTTGAGAGCTGGTGCTTTGAGCCCTAGGCACTCTATAATTCTTCCACGAGATGAACTCTGCGATGCAAACCTGGAGCAAACATACACATCTGCTAGTTTTTGTTTTGAGTGGCTTAAATATATAGTCCTACTACTCTTTTCCCTCACATATTGACCAAACATCCATTCTTTTTTTGTTACGATTATGATTTATTAAAGAAGAGTAAAAAGGTTTTGTAATCAATCAACATAATTGAAAAAAAAATAACGAATAGTTATGATAATAATAACATTGACCATAATAGTAAAAATAATTATACTACTTTTACTACTACTACTACTACTACTACTACAACTACTACTACTACTACTACTACTACTACTACTACTACTCTACTACTACTACTACTACTACTACTACTACTACTACTACTACTACTACTACTACTACTACTACTACTACTACTACTACCACTACTACCACTACTACCACTACTACTACTACTACTACTACTACTACTACTACTACTACTACTACTACTACTACTACTACTACTACTATACTACTACTACTGCTGCTGCTGCTGCTGGTGCTGCTGCTGCTACTTCTACTTCTACTACTACTACTACTACTACTACTACTGCTGCTGCTGCTGCTACTTCTACTACTACTACTACTACTACTACTACTACTACTACTACTACTACTACTACTACTACTACTACTACTACTACTACTACTACTACTACTACTTCTACTACCACTACTACTACTACTACTACTACTACTACTTCTGGTTTTGTCATGCACCTCTTTGTCTTGAATACTCTGTTACTTTCGTTTCACATTTCAAATCTTAACATGTTTATTCCGTTGCGAGAACTATGTAAAACTGTCATTTCTTGGGTTGAAACTTGTTTTCTTTGTTATGATCAGATAATTAATCTTTGAAGGCTGCATTGATCTGTTATAGGAATGTCTGGTTTTTCTCTTCTTGTGTTGCTGTAGTTTAATGAATTGTTGATTACGATTAGATACAGTTGTCTGCCTGAAGTAAACTCTTTAGGAGTAAAAAGGGTTATGTTCGTGGCGACATTTCTACTATCTGGGGCATTGACTCATGTAATTTTTTTTATTTTAGTTTTTTCTTTGTCTTTTCCTTTTTTGATTCTTTTCTCTCGCTGAATTTTCAAATCTGGGCCTGCAATTTATTCTCCCTCTCTTCTTTCAGACTTTTTCATTCTGATTATTGAAGTTTTTTAATATGGCATTTCAGACATTTTTCTTGAATACTTTAAACCAAATAAATAATAAATTGTATTCAATGTATTTGTTTAAACAGATAGTTGATACGCTGTTCGAGCTGAAGTCTTCCGCGCTATGAAGAAATTGGGCTATAACATTTGTCCGTTCAGTGCACACACGAAAAAACAAACAAACAAAACGAGGAAAAAAAAAAAAGAAACCTAATCTTAAAATTGAAATTAAAATTGAAGCAGAAAAGATAAAAAAGACCTAGAGAGATCACAATGACATTAAGCTGTGGATTGTTCAAAATCTATTATTTACCCCTGAAAAGCTTTGATTTAAAAAGCCGCTCCTGGTCTTCGTTCTCAGATTGTTACACACAATTAGCGCTCCAACAGGATAACATTGATTTGTTCTATGTGAAAACTTCCTGGGCTCTCTCTCTCTCTCTCTCTCTCTCTCTCTCTCTCTCTCTCTCTCTCTCTCTCTCTCTCTCTCTCTCTCTCTCTCTCTCTCTCTCTCTCTCTTTCTCTCTCTCTCTCTCTCTCCGCTTGTAATGGAAGAGGCCTTGACTGATCACATTGCTTACCATAAGCTCTGTAACACACCAGTATGAGAACAAGTTTACTGCTCTTACAGATTCTATAATCATTGAAAACTCGTTATCTTGTTGAGCTGCAAACACTTGGTAAAGAAAGTCCAATTATATCTTTTCAACTTCTCTACATCTTCTTTTCTCTCTTTTTATCATTCTCACTCTCTCATTTCTGCTCTCTCTAATCATCTCTTTTTTTACAGACTCTCTGAATATCTCTCTTCTCTTTATTCTCTCCATCTTTATCTCTCAATACCAATTGCAGCGCCTTGTTGAAATAACGTTTTTTTTTTTTTTTTTTTTTGGGGGGGTGGGAATTTGTACTAGGCCTATCAAAGAAAGTATGCACATCAGTTTTACGATCATCATTATCATCATCATCATCCTCTTCCTCATCATTATCATGATAATAATAATAATAATCATAATAGTAGTAGTAGTAATACTATAGCTACTACTACTACTACTACTACTACCAATAATAATAATAATGATGATGATGGTGATGATGATGATGATGATAATGATGATGATGATAATGATAATAATAATAATAATAATAATAATAATAATAATAATAATAATAATAATAATAATAATAATAATAATAATAATAATAATAATAATAATAATAATAATAGTAAGTGAATGTTTTTGTTTCTAAGATGGAGAATTCCATAAATGAGGGAATCAATTTTAACCACTTGCTTTTGAAGCTCAATAGTGTAGCCTTTGAATATATTCATTCTGTGCCCGATACATAGTTGTTACACACTCAATTAGAAACGGAGCTTGATAAATTATTAAAATATTTGAAAGTAGCCTATATTATTGAATATTAAAACTTATTTTACGGGAAACACAAAAAAAGAGACTATTTTGTTAATGAGAACTGATGTAATATGATCTTTCGAGTTTGTTACAGTAACCAAGCGAATTTTTCTTTTTTTTAACTCTTTACTCTGTCTCTAATCAGTTACACACTCAGGACAGCCTGTGCGATGCTGATGGATTCCTCTGTGTAAAATTCAATGTAGAGGATTAATAGCTAAAAGTAACCGAAATATACTTATACTCTACATAGTGCATGAAAATTGGGAAAACGACAAGCGCGTCACGTAACAGCCAACGTCCGGGCAACTTGATTGTCTGACGTCGCAGTGAACTTTGACCCGAAATTAACAAATAAGTATTGGGACCGACCAATCAGAATGCATAGCACAGACTAGGCAGGCATGGTGTTTAAGGCGTTCAGAAAATAAATTCTCACCATCTTCAGCTACTTAGATTAAGTCAGTTGTGGTTACTATGACTGCCCCCCTCCCTAGCCGTCTCAATCCACTGCGAAAGGCTTCCCGTTAGAATCTGAGAATATTCAAACTCGCACCATTATCACCAATGCAAAATACACAATGTGGACTCCAAGCATCGTTTTTATTCTCTGGTCTGCTTCAATATTTCTCACACGGTCCAAATAATGGTAAGCTCAAAGAAAAACACAATCTCTTAAGCTTCACATGGATTTTTCTCCAATCCTAAAACAAATTTCGGGTTAGCCCTGCCCAAGCTGTGGCTGTTCAAGAACAAAGGATAGCAAAGAACTATTTTTCCCTACCAAGTTTCTATCGCATTGAAAAAAGAGCCTTCAGTTTTTTCTCATAAAATATTCTATTCTGCATGTCCCGTAGAGATGACGCCAGATATGATTTACAGCGTACCACACCAAATACCGCCTCTCTTGGTTTCTAATTTCTCGGTAGGCTGAAGTTGTCTGGCCCCTCACAGCAAGGAGCCAAATATCGTGATGGAACCACAGAGACAACCAGTGCTCGGCAATCTTTTATCTCAATAGATGAGGAGGATCAAGTGGAATTAGTGTTAACTTCCTTAAGACAAAATGATCTAATATCATTGTATGTACCAGCCTGCAGCGCACTGGAGTTAATCAATGTATTACTTTGAGATCGTGGAGAATGCTCGATCATTAGTTACAGTACACAGCTCGCCCACCCGAGGGAGTTCACGCTAAAAGGGAGCCTGCAGAGCCTTAAAACATTTAACCTTCGATCAAAAAGAATTGTTTTAAATAATTCTGTTTTAGAATAAAATGTCAGATATAATGGATAATTTATCTAACCACCAGTAAAAAGCCTGCATGGTGTGCGCTGTCTCTGAGGGTTCCAGTATGAGAATATTATAAGTTTTCGTTTGAGAGCATAAAATAATTTGCTTAATTCATGAAAAGTTACAATCTTCGCCCATATTTACTCTTTATTCGGACGGGAATATCGCCCCAAAAAGGGTGGGTTTATCCCTCATAATGCTTCTGTCAGACTGCGTTTAGAAGCATTATATTCTTCTATCATGATACAGACCGACGTTTAGCAAAACGTTATCATAGCTGAGGGTCAGCCTATATCTCTTACATCTATCACCGGATGGCGATTCGATGTCAGGAAGAAATACAGAAATATTATTGATACAGTTTTTTCTCTCTATTAAATCTAAATGTAAATTATACAGCATTTTGTTGAGTTAAATATAAGTTTTTCAGGACACGAGATTTTCTTTCTCTAGACTGTCTCATGTTACCTCCACAAAAAACACACCTCTACTGTCTCATGTTACCTCAACAAACTTAATAACTCTACTGTCTCATGTTACCTCCACAAACAACACACCTCTACTGTCTCATGTCACCTCCACAAACTTAATAACTCTACTGTCTCATGTTACCTCCACAAACTTAATAACTCTACTGTCTCATGTTACCTCCACAAACTTAATAACTCTACTGTCTCATGTCACCTCCACAAACTTAATAACTCTACTGTCTCATGTTACCTCCACAAACATCACAACTCTCCTGTCTCATGTTACCTCCACAAACATCACAAGTCTACTGTCTCATGTTACCTCCACAAACTTAATAACTCTACTGTCTCATGTCACCTCCACAAACTTAATAACTCTACTGTCTCATGTTACCTCCACAAACTTAATAACTCTACTGTCTCATGTTACCTCCACAAACAACACACCTCTACTGTCTCATGTTACCTCCACAAAGTTAATAACTCTACTGTCTCATGTTACCTCCACAAACAACACACCTCTACTGTCTCATGTCACCTCCACAAACTTCATAACTCTACTGTCTCATGTTACCTCCACAAACTCCATAACTCTCCTGTCTCATGTTACCTCCACAAACATCACAAGTCTACTGTCTCATGTTACCTCCACAAACTTCATTACTCTATTGTCTCATGTGACCTCCACAAACTTCATAACTCTCCTGTCTCATGTTACCTCCACAAACTTAATAACTCTACTGTCTCATGTTACCTCCACAAACTTAATAACTCTACTGTCTCATGTTACCTCCACAAACATCACAAGTCTACTGTCTCATGTTACCTCCACAAACATCACAACTCTCCTGTCTCATGTTACCTCCACAAACATCACAACTCTCCTGTCTCATGTTACCTCCACAAACATCACAACTCTCCTGTCTCATGTTACCACCACAAACATCACAACTCTCCTGTCTCATGTTACCACCACAAACATCACAACTCTCCTGTCTCATGTTACCTCCACAAAGATCACAAGTCTACTGTCTCATGTTACCTCCACAAACTTCATTACTCTATTGTCTCATGTCACCTCCACAAACTTCATAACTCTATTGTCTCATGTCACCTCCACAAACTTCATAACACTACTGTCTCATGTCACCTCCACAAACTTCATTACTCTATTGTCTCATGTTACCTCCACAAACTTCATTACTCTATTGTCTCATGTCACCTCCACAAACTTCATAACTCTATTGTCTCATGTCACCTCCACAAACTTCATAACTCTATTGTCTCATGTCACCTCCACAAACTTCATTACTCTATTGTCTCATGTTACCTCCACAAACTTCATTACTCTACTGTCTCATGTTACCTCCACAAACTTCATTATTCTATTGTCTCATGTTACCTCCACAAACTTCATTACTCTACTGTCTCATGTAACCTCCACAAACTTCATAACTCTACTGTCTCATGTGACCTCCACAAACTTCATTACTCTATTGTCTCATGTTACCTCCACAAACTTCATTACTCTACTGTCTCATGTTACCTCCATAAACTTCATAACTCTACTGTCTCATGTGACCTCCACAAACTTCATTACTCTATTGTCTCATGTGACCTCCACAAACTTCATAACTCTACTGTCTCATGTGACCTCCACAAACTTCATTACTCTATTGTCTCATGTTACCTCCACAAACTTCATTACTCTACTGTCTCATGTGACCTCCACAAACTTCATTACTCTACTGTCTCATGTGACCTCCACAAACTTCATTACTCTACTGTCTCATGTTACCTCCACAAACTTCATAACTCTACTGTCTCATGTTACCTCCACAAACTTCATTACTCTATTGTCTCATGTTACCTCCACAAACTTCATTACTCTACTGTCTCATGTGACCTCCACAAACTTCATAACTCTACTGTCTCATGTGACCTCCACAAACTTCATTACTCTATTGTCTCATGTTACCTCCACAAACTTCATAACACTATTGTCTCATGTGACCTCCACAAACTTCATTACTCTATTGTCTCATGTCACCTCCACAAACTTCATAACTCTACTGTCTCATGTGACCTCCACAAACTTCATTACTCTATTGTCTCATGTGACCTCCACAAACTTCATAACTCTACTGTCTCATGTGACCTCCACAAACTTCATTACTCTATTGTCTCATGTCACCTCCACAAACTTCATAACACTACTGTCTCATGTGACCTCCACAAACTTCATAACTCTATTGTCTCATGTCACCTCCACAAACTTCATTACTCTACTGTCTCATGTCACCTCCACAAACTTCATTACTCTATTGTCTCATGTGACCTCCACAAACTTCATTACACTACTGTCTCATGTGACCTCCACAAACTTCATTACTCTATTGTCTCATGTCACCTCCACAAACTTCATTACTCTATTGTCTCATGTGACCTCCACAAACTTCATTACTCTATTGTCTCATGTGACCTCCACAAACTTCATAACTCTACTGTCTCATGTGACCTCCACAAACTTCATAACACTACTGTCTCATGTGACCTCCACAAACTTCATAACTCTATTGTCTCATGTCACCTCCACAAACTTCATTACTCTACTGTCTCATGTCACCTCCACAAACTTCATTACTCTACTGTCTCATGTCACCTCCACAAACTTCATAACTCTACTGTCTCATGTCACCTCCACAAACTTCATAACACTACTGTCTCATGTGACCTCCACAAACTTCATAACTCTATTGTCTCATGTCACCTCCACAAACTTCATTACTCTACTGTCTCATGTCACCTCCACAAACTTCATTACTCTACTGTCTCATGTCACCTCCACAAACTTCATAACTCTACTGTCTCATGTCACCTCCACAAACTTCATTACTCTACTGTCTCATGTCACCTCCACAAACTTCATTACTCTATTGTCTCATGTCACCTCCACAAACTTCATAACTGTACTGTCTCATGTCACCTCCACAAACTTCATAACTCTACTGTCTCATGTCACCTCCACAAACTTCATAACTCTACTGTCTCATGTCACCTCCACAAACTTCATAACTCTACTGTCTCATGTGACCTCCACAAACTTCATTACTCTACTGTCTCATGTCACCTCCACAAACTTCATAACTCTACTGTCTCATGTCACCTCCAGAAACTTCATAACACTACTGTCTCATGTCACCTCCACAAACTTCATAACTCTACTGTCTCATGTGACCTCCACAAACTTCATAACTCTACTGTCTCATGTGACCTCCACAAACTTCATTACTCTACTGTCTCATGTGACCTCCACAAACTTCATAACTCTACTGTCTCATGTCACCTCCACAAACTTCATAACTCTACTGTCTCATGTCACCTCCACAAACTTCATTACTCTACTGTCTCATGTGACCTCCACAAACTTCATTACTCTATTGTCTCATGTGACCTCCACAAACTTCATAACTCTACTGCCTCATGTCACCTCCACAAACTTCATTACTCTATTGTCTCATGTGACCTCCACAAACTTCCACACTCCACTGTGCCATGATGCTGGTCACAAGGCTAAAGATATCTGTGTCTTGGTTTTTAACCACAGAGGATTGTACACTCAGGGCATAAAACAATATCTTTTCACCTAAACCTATCAATTGCAAGAGACAATCAAATCAAGAGGAGTTCAAGTGGTACTCGGTAATTCTGGCCAAACTGAGCTGAGACAATTGTCCATATCAGCAGATCGCGGAGATAACAGAGGTTCCCCGTATGTGACGGCCACGGGGGATACTTCTCGTTGATGGACGGTCTGGTGAATTAAGTCGGGTCAGTATAGATAATAAATTGGTCACTGGTCCGATCAATCGAGAGGGATTGGAACTGACGTCTGGTCTCAATGACAGTTCACGTTGACCTTTGAC
>JAWDGP010002824.1:822500-887500 GCA_033675545.1 Elysia crispata | reverse complement strand
CTGACTCTCTATGACTTGTTGTTCCTTCCACCTCTCTTATTCTCACACTCTTTCTTTATGATGTCCAACTGACTCTCTATGACTTGTTGTTCCTTCCACCTCTCTTATTCTCACACTCTTTCTTTATGATGTCAAACTGACTCTCTATGACTTGTTGTTCCTTCCACCTCTCTTATTCTCACACTCTTTCTTTAAGATGTCAAACTGACTTTCTATGACTTGTTGCTCCTTCCACCTCTCTTATTCTCACACTCTTTCTTTATGATGTCCAACTGACTCTCTATGACTTGTTGTTCCTTCCACCTCTCTTATTCTCACACTCTTTCTTTATGATGTCCAACTGACTCTCTATGACTTGTTGTTCCTTCCACCTCTCTTATTCTCACACTCTTTCTTTAAGATGTCAAACTGACTCTCTATGACTTTTTGTTCCTTCCACCTCTCTTATTCTCACACTCTTTCTTTATGATGTCAAACTGACTCTCTATGACTTGTTGTTCCTTCCACCTCTCTTATTCTCACACTCTTTATGATGTCAAACTGACTCTCTATGACTTGTTGTTCCTTCCACCTCTCTTATTCTCACACTCTTTCTTTAAGATGTCAAACTGACTCTCTATGACTTGTTGTTCCTTCCACCTCTCTTATTCTCACACTCTTTCTTTATGATGTCAAACTGACTCTCTATGACTTGTTGTTCCTTCCACCTCTCTTATTCTCACACTCTTTATGATGTCAAACTGACTCTCTATGACTTGTTGTTCCTTCCACCTCTCTTATTCTCACACTCTTTCTTTATGATGTCAAACTGACTCTCTATGACTTGTTGTTCCTTCCACCTCTCTTATTCTCACACTCTTTCTTTATGATGTCAAACTGACTCTCTATGACTTGTCGTTCCTTCCACCTCTCTTATTCTCACACTCTTTCTTTAAGATGTCAAACTGACTCTCTATGACTTGTTGTTCCTTCCACCTCTCTTATTCTCACACTCTTTCTTTATGATGTCAAACTGACTCTCTATGACTTGTTGTTCCTTCCACCTCTCTTATTCTCACACTCTTTCTTTATGATGTCAAACTGACTCTCTATGACTTGTTGTTCCTTCCACCTCTCTTATTCTCACACTCTTTCTTTAAGATGTCAAACTGACTCTCTATGACTTGTTGTTCCTTCCACCTCTCTTATTCTCACACTCTTTCTTTAAGATGTCAAACTGACTCTCTATGACTTGTTGTTCCTTCCACCTCTCTTATTCTCACACTCTTTCTTTATGATGTCCAACTGACTCTCTATGACTTGTTGTTCCTTCCACCTCTCTTATTCTCACACTCTTTCTTTATGATGTCAAACTGACTCTCTATGACTTGTTGTTCCTTCCACCTCTCTTATTCTCACACTCTTTCTTTATGATGTCAAACTGACTCTCTATGACTTGTTCTTCCTTCCACCTCTCTTATTCTCACACTTTTTCTTTAAGATGTCAAACTGACTCTCTATGACTTGTTGTTCCTTCCACCTTTCTTATTCTCACACTCTTTCTTTATGATGTCAAACTGGCTCTCTATGACTTGTTGTTCCTTCCACCTCTCTTATTCTCACACTCTTTCTTTATGATGTCAAACTGACTCTCTATGACTTGTTGTTCCTTCCACCTCTCTTATTCTCACACTCTTTATGATGTCAAACTGACTCTCTATGACTTGTTGTTCCTTCCACCTCTCTTATTCTCACACTCTTTCTTTAAGATGTCAAACTGACTCTCTATGACTTGTTGTTCCTTCCACCTCTCTTATTCTCACACTCTTTCTTTATGATGTCCAACTGACTCTCTATGACTTGTTGTTCCTTCCACCTCTCTTATTCTCACACTCTTTCTTTATGATGTCAAACTGACTCTCTATGACTTGTTGTTCCTTCCACCTCTCTTATTCTCACACTCTTTCTTTATGATGTCAAACTGACTCTCTATGACTTGTTGTTCCTTCCACCTCTCTTATTCTCACACTCTTTCTTTATGATGTCAAACTGACTCTCTATGACTTGTTGTTCCTTCCACCTCTCTTATTCTCACACTCTTTCTTTATGATGTCAAACTGACTCTCTATGACTTGTTGTTCCTTCCACCTCTCTTATTCTCACACTCTTTCTTTAAGATGTCAAACTGACTCTCTATGACTTGTTGTTCCTTCCACCTCTCTTATTCTCACACTCTTTCTTTATGATGTCAAACTGACTCTCTATGACTTGTTGTTCCTTCCACCTCTCATATTCTCACACTCTTTCTTTATGATGTCAAACTGACTCTCTATGACTTGTTGTTCCTTCCACCTCTCTTATTCTCACACTCTTTCTTGAAGATGTCAAACTGACTCTCTATGACTTAATGTTCCTTCCACCTCTCTTATTCTCACACTCTTTCTTTATGCCAAATAAATTATCTCTGCCTCCAGTCTCTGCACCCCTCTCATATTTTTGTCTTTTCCTGCCTCTGCCCACAGCCCTCTTCCCTCTCTGCCTCTGCCCACGGCCCTCTTCCCTCTCTGCCTCTGCCCACGGCCCTCTTCCCTCTCTGCCTCTGCCCACGGCCCTCTTCCCTCTCTGCCTCTGCCCACGGCCCTCTTCCCTCTCTGCCTCTGCCCACGGCCCTCTTCCCTCTCTGCCTCTGCCCATGGCCCTCTTCCCTCTCTGCCTCTGCCCACGGCCCTCTTCTCTCTCTGCCTCTGCCCACGGCCCTCTTCCCTCTCTGCCTCTGCCCACGGCCCTCTTCCCTCTCTGCCTCTGCCCACGGCCCTCTTCCCTCTCTGCCTCTGCCCACGGCCTTCTTCCCTCTCTATAGAACTAGAACAGTAGAAATCATTTCCGGCCTTTTGCCCGTTCTGATCATAAATTTTAATCCGATGATACCTGGATTAAAATTTTCTAAAGCTGCAGTTGGATCGATGTTGGTATGTGAATTAGGAGGCCTAAAACTAGCATTGAGTCGATTCCGGTATGTGGATTAGGATGGTCTAAAACTAGCATTGAGTCGATTCCGGTATGTGGATTAAGATGGTCTAAAACTAGCATTGAGTCGATTCCGGTATGTGGATTAAGATGGTCTAAAACTAGCATTGAGTCGATTCCTGTATGTGGATTAGGAGGCCTAAAACTAGCATTGAGTCGATTCCGGTATGTGGATTAGGATGGTCTAAAACTAGCATTGAGTCGATTCCGATATGTGGATTAGGATGGTCTAAAACTAGCATTGAGTCGATTCCGATATGTGGATTAGGATGGTCTAAAACTAGCATTGAGTCGATTCCGATATGTGGATTAGGATGGTCTAAAACTAGCATTGAGTCGATTCCGATATGTGGATTAGGATGGTCTAAAACTAGCATTGAGTCGATTCCGGTATTTGGATTAAGATGATCTAAAGCTACAGTTTATGCCATGCTGACGTATGGATTCAGAAGCAATGATTTTCATACAAAGCTGGGCAGTTCATCATCCTTAATCTACAGTGTTATACATCTAGCCTGAGTATGTAAATCTGTTCTCTTCTCAAACTTTCCGCGCATGGACAGTAACTCCGTGCGGTACCAGAGCAGCCAGAAATTATCTGCCCCTGACCAGCTGCTATCTGCCAGACTGTGATAACAGTGAGCTGTGAAGCCACTTCTTGTCTGTTCTCTAGAGACTTAGAAAGAAAAGCTGCAATTATTCCAGTCTACAAAAGGTGATATCTATTTTTAGGAGTTGATTCAGGAAGGAATACATTTAAAGAGAATTTTTTTTACACTTACAGAGAGACTTAAGATGTCTGCTCAGGTGAAAACTAACTGGAAATACCCAGAACGATGATATTAGTGGGTGTTTTGGTTAGCACACATTTAGCAACACAAAGATATTTCAAGAAATATGAGCTTTGAGGTTATTTCAAATGGTGTCTTCTACTGTTATAGATTGTTTTGTGACTTCATGTTTCATCAGAGGCCCCGGCGGCAGACAAAATAAAGCTTTACTCTCTAAGCAACCTAGAAGCGTTGCTTTCTGCTCCAGCAGGGTGAGAGCAGGGGAGGGTATAGCACCCGAGTCTTAACCAGGGGTCGGCTGAGAGCCGAGAGGGGTGAGGAGTGAGCAGACAATCATCGCAAGTTACACGGGTATTGATTAATTAATTGGCTCACACCCCGTACGATACATGTGCCAAGCTAGCCCTCGTTCTTCTCTCTCTCTCTCTCTCTCCCCCCCAAAAAAAAAACAAAAAAAAAACAAAAAAAAAACACTGAATAGAAGGAAAAAAAAGAAGAGAGAAGGCAGATCCAGAAAGGATAGATAGGGAAAGAGAGGTCGCTGAAACAAAAGCACGCACTTAGAAATGTTAAGAAAGAGAAAGAAACGATGCAGAGAGAGACAAAGACTAACAGTGATAGATAGAGATCGGGAGAAAGGCAAGCACTCTCGTATTAGGGAGAAAGAGAAAGATAAAAAGCGAGAGAGAGAGAGAGAGAAAGAGAGAGAGAGAGAGAGAGAGAGAGAGAGAGAGAGAGAGAGAGAGAGAGAGAGAGAGATATGTGTAGTATAGAAAAGTCAGCCACAAACCTAGATATAGCTCGAGACCGACAGATAAGACGAAAGATGGAATGAACAGGGATCGAACCTGCGCCTCGATGCCGCACCCATCGCCTTGCCGAGACAAGACCAAGCAATTAACCACTGAGCTATCCGCATCTACAAAAATAAATGCTTCAGGAACAGTTTCATGCTGGTTTGAATAGACTAAGAAGTTGAATCGCTAAGAACGATCAAGACCATATTTTTACAGGACATAAACAAACTAGCCTCTAACGGATCTTAGAAAGATGCACATTTGACTGAAAAGCATACATGAATATAGAAATAAAGAAGCAGTCAAACAACGTTAGAGGCTGAGACAGACGAAGCTAAATCTAAGGATCTAAAAGTGCAAGTGACTGAAAATAATAAAAAAAGTAGTATAGAAAAATCAGCCAGAGAGAGAGAGAGAGAGAGAGAGAGAGAGAGAGAGAGAGAGAGAGAGAGAGAGAGAGAGAGAGAGAGAGAGAGAGAGAGAGAGAGAGAGAGAGAGAGAGAGAGAGAGAGAGACAGACAGATAGACAGACAGACACACAGAAAGACAAAGAAAGGATGAGAAAGAGAGAGATCGATTAAATGTATCATTGCAAGCGAATAGCAATCTTGGTGAGGTCACTGGTCAGAGGTCATCTGAAAGACGAGACGGGACGCCGCTGTAAATTATCTTAGTGCATAGACGTTTCGATTGATTGATTGATTGATTGATTGATTGATACCGTCGAATAAAAAGGCCTGACTAGCCTCGCATTCTCTCTATCTCTCTCTCCACCCCTTCCCCCCCCCCCTCCCTCTTAGAAGCCAGAAAGAAATAAAGGAGGATTAGAGGATTAGACAGCATAAAAATTGGAAAAGAAGGAGAGAGAGAGAGAGAGAGAGAGAGAGAGAGAGAGAGAGAGAGAGAGAGAGAGAGAGAGAGAGAGAGTAATTCGCACTGAGAGATTCATAAAGTGAAAGAAAAATAAAGAAAGACAGAGAGAGAAAGGCAAACACGCTCGTATAAGAAGATTGAGAAAGATAGAGAGTGCGAGAGAGAACGAAAGAGAGAGAAAGAGAGAGATATAAATAGAGAGAAAGAGAGATAGAAAGACTGAAATAGAAAGAGAAAGAGAGAGAGAGAGATTAATCAAAAGTGGCATTGTCACGGAGAGGGTTATAGGGTTTAGAAGATTGTCTTACGTCTGTCACGATACACGATTAAAGTTACAATTTAAAGCATTTTTTGAATCAGCGTGGTAAAACTTGGGAGCCCTGACTTTGTACAGACACGTTTTAAGGCAGGATAAGATAAAAACACAGAACTGAATATCCTTATCGTTATCACCATCCTACTAATCAAAGACTAAATCCATCTTTTGTTTCGCAGCATTTTTCCAAGCTATGAGAACGGTGTCTATACAGCCAATAACTTTATTAATAGAATTGATTGAATCATGTGAATGATTTGAAAAAATTAAATATTACAAATACTATATTGGAAGAAATTAAATCACAAATACTTTATTGAAAGAAATTAAATTACAAATACTTTATTGAAAGAATAATGAAAGAAATCGCTCATGAAAACCTTACAGAGTTTGGCAAAATGTTAGCCACTATGCAACAGATTTAAAAAAAAGTAAATGGATACGAAATCAGGAGATAAATAAATGAATAAATAAATAAACAACGTGACCATCCCTCAGAGAACAACTCAAGAAAAATCTCCTAAAATATCTGAAATGTGACACGAAAGTAATCAAGTCGTGAAGACAAGGCGATTCGCGACCAAACTTCTCGTCTGAGGTGAAAGGTCAAAGAATGAAATAATAATGAAGGAATAAACAATCATCCAACTTGGACTTATATGGACAAAGAGTACAAAATATAAAATTACATTAAGGGTTTCGCCTAAAAATTGGCTTCATCAGTATAAACTAGTGACATTACAAATAAAAGGGAATGTGATTTCTTTTTATTGAAAACACAAGCTCCGTTCAAAGATCAAAATTTTCATGCATCTATTTTGTATATTCCTTTTTCACTTCAAATTTTAAACCAATTTTCGTACGACGTTCTTTCTCACATATTCTCTCTTCTCTTCCTCTCTTTCACTCTCTCTGTCTCTCTCTCTCTCACTTTATACAAATAACGCTTTGTGCATTATTATGTAGTAATAATAATAATAATAATAATAATAATAATAATAATAATAATAATAATAATAATAATAATAATAATAATAATAATAATAATAATAATAATAATAATAATAATAATAATAATAATAATAATAATAATAATAATAATAATAATAATAATAATAATAAATAATAATAATAATAATAATAATAATAATAATAATAATAATAATAATAATAATAATAATAATAATAATAATAATAATAATAATAATAATAATAATAATAATAATACCAAAATTTCTTTTAGTAGTTGAAAAAAAAAAAAAAAAACAAGATAAAAACCCCCCAAACATCATGAAAGTAACTGCCCTACTCTCGACGTTTGAACCGTGAAGGTTCCATTTATTTCTTTACCTACTTGCCGGTCTGTGTGCCTTTATTTTATTCCATATCCTCGACATTTTTTGGATGTGACGTCAATGTTAGCTGGTCAATGTCCACTCACTTCCTTGTAATGTCTGTCTTGACCACAACTCTTGTCCAGGCTTCGAGTGCTAAAAGCCTTACATTAACGGCCCTTGGGTCTTACGGTTTTTGTGGTTGTTCACGTGAGTGAGTGCATTCCTTCCCCTATTTTTATCTTTTGTGATGATATAGACCAACCTTTTCTCTGTTCACTGGGCTCTGTGGTCGCCGACTATGGCTGTCTGAGTAGGGGAGTTAATCCATCACTCACGGTATGGCCTGGCCAAGGACCTACAGCCAGAGCCTGTCCCCTCCCATTCTCCTCTAGTCTGCCGGGAACTCGAGCAGTAGCAGCAGTGATAATTTTCTAGAGTATCTCCGGTTACCGGACCTTAATGATGCATTCTCTGACTGATTGCCACTCTGCCCTGGATTGATCATCTTTAGAGAGAAACTAGCCTTACATCATTCCCGAGTGACGTCCTTAACTGAGGTTCACTAGTGTTTGGAATAGGCTGGCCCATACCAGTGACCTTGCTACACGGACCGTTACTTCACGGGCGCAGTGACACGAACAGTTCTGGCTGTCCAGATCTCAAGTTGGTGGCCAGCCTGCTCCTGGCATCCATCACCTGAGATCGTTTGATGTGCCAGGCAATTGATTTAGCGATAGGTCTTACCCTCGGGTAAAACTTGCCCTTATCTCTGGGCCAAGCCTCTTGTCCTTCACCTAGCTGATCCAACGTCTCTCCTCTGGGGTACTCAATGCGTAGTACCTCTTCTGGTATCATTTCCGGAAGTCTTAAGTGGTAGAAAATCCTAAATAGACATTGACAAATATTAAAACTTATTTAGCTAAAGCATGGCTAAAGAGAGGAGGCAAAAAAATCTTTGAGTAGCTTAAAACCTGGTCGTAGTGCAAAATGCTGTCCACAGGTGTGTATGATAGGAAGAGTAACCCCTTATCCACAGGTAAGTATGATAGGTAGAGTAACCTCTTATCCACAGGTACATATGATAGTTAGAGTAACCCTTTGTGCACAGGTAAGTATGATAGTCAGAGTAACTCCTTGTCCACAAGCAAGTATGATAGGTAGAGTAACCCTTATCAACAGGTAAGTATGATAGGTGGAGTATCCCCTTTTCCACAAGTAAGTATGATAGGTAGAGTAACCCCTTATCCACAAGTAAGTATGATAGGTAGAGTAACCCCTTATCCACAAGTAAGTATGATAGGTAGAGTAACCCCTTATCCACAAGTAAGTATGATAGGTAGAGTAACCCCTTATCCACAAGTAAGTATGATAGGTGGAGTATCCCCTTTTCCACAAGTAAGTATGATAGGTAGAGTAACCCCTTATCCACAAGTAAGTATGATAGGTAGAGTAACCCCTTATCCACAAGTAAGTATGATAGGTAGAGTAACCCCTTATCCACAAGTAAGTATGATAGGTAGAGTAACCCCTTATCCACAAGTAAGTATGATAGGTAGAGTAACCCCTTATCCACAAGTAAGTATGATAGGTGGAGTATCCCCTTTTCCACAAGTAAGTATGATAGGTAGAGTAACCCCTTATCCACAAGTAAGTATGATAGGTAGAGTAACCCCTTATCCACAGGTAAGTATGATAGGTAGGGTAACCCCTAGTCCAAAGGACAATGTAATACCAAAGGTAACCCCTAGTCCACAGGTGAGTATATAGCAGATAAGAAACCCCTAGTTCTTAGGTGAGTATCTTAGGACAATCCCTTGTCTACAGGTGACTATAATACCTGAAGTAACCCCTAGTGTCCATATGAACATCATAGCTGAAGCAACCCTTGAGCGCCAGAGCCGCGTCCAATACAAACCTGGGGCTCGGCTGGCTTCCTCTGTCGCTGCTACAGATCATGTGACACATCGCGGCTGGGACTTGCACGGACCCCTTTGCGAGAAAAATTATCGTTTACTCTTTTTTTCAAGGCAGCTCGAAAATAATTGATTTCCGTTTTTTTTCCAGGGACAAAACCTAACATCGTTTGTCACGAAAGGGACACAACTTTAGTAGCCTGCTGGGCTCAATAATGAAAATTTTGCTAGCGATCGATAAACTCATGAGGCTATAGAACTACTTCATACTGAAGCCAATGTTTTGATACAATAATGAAGACTTCTAGACGGGAAATTTGTTAAATTTCCGCCTTTCACATTCCTTATGGGCTCTTTTGATGTTACGTCAGATCCGGTGAAATACAAAGTTTAATCTAGAAATCAATATTTAATTAGCAGAGCAGCACTTTCGGAACCTTCAGCAGGATACATGGAAAGAGCGTCACAAGTCGCTCAGGTAATGCAACTGTTTTTGAAAGTTTTTGATATTACCCTCTCAATAGTTTTGAATCTCTAAAGAGTCATTGTGGGTACCCAGTTTGATTGGAATGCAGTTGCCCAAACTCTCAAAACAAGCTAAGACCAATGACACTCAACCCGAATACCAAAAACTATTTTCTCAACATTTCTTTCCGCTAAAATTAACATGAAAATCATGAAGTTATTTTTATACTTCTGGAAATTCTTCTCTGGCCCCTTTTTTCTAAGAGACAAAACAATGACATGTTATGCAGATTCTTACGTAAAAAACGTAGAGATAACCATGACTTTTATATTTTTTTCTAATCTTCGATAACTCTTCTGAAGGTAGCTCTACCAAAAACCTCTGTGCTGTCTGCAGACTGTTCCCACAAACCGAAATAGTTCTTCTATCTGCCTAATATGGTCAAGTTTTCCATTAGGTTTTTTTCCGCATGGGAGGTTTCTAGCACGCTTCAAAAAGCTGGAGACTTATTACAGAGGAATTCTACCATCGTTGACAACAGACCATCTCTAGGAGTTTACATCTTTGAGTAGCATTCATGAAATAAAGGCATCGATGAAACAAATTCACTTTTTGGACATTGGTGGATTTGCCTAAATAACTGGAATCATAATAAAATTAGTCTAATAGTAGTATCAACCAACGTAGGAAACCATCGCATCTGGTCTACAAACTCTGGTGAATTGGAATTTGGTGAAAAGAAGAGGAGATAGGGAGGAGTGGAGAGAGAGAGAGAGAGAGAGAGAGAGAGAGAGAGAGAGAGAGAGAGAGAGAGAGAGAGAGAGAGAGAGAGAGAGAGAGAGAGAGAGAGAGAGAGAGAGAGAGAGAGAGAGAGAGAGAGAGAGAGAGAGAGAGAGAGAGAGAGAGAGAGAGAGAGAGAGAGAGAGAGAGAGATCGAGAAAGAGGGAGGGTGAGAGGAAGAGACATTGTGAGAGAGGCAAGAGTGATAGAGAACTAAAAAGAGGAGAGAGAGAGCGAGAGAGAGAGACAGAGAGATAGAGGGGAGGGGGAAGAATGAAGGAGAGAGAAAGAGGCGGAAGGCGGAAAAAGATGGAGAGAGAGACGAAAAAAAGAGTTAGACAGAAAATAGTTTCTTAATGAAAACATGAATATAGTATTAAAAGCAAAGCATAACGTAATCGAGTTTCACATAGCCAGATATACAAGATGTCATTTGCAAATTATTAATAAAAAATGAGGAAATTATGCCAAACGCAGCACACACACTGGCCTCGAAAATTAATATTTTAAAAAATGAAACAAGGAAAAATAAAAACAGCTTCTGGTCTTTCTTTCTTTTCTCTTTATAATTATGTTTTAAATCATATGGAATTAAAGACAAACAAGCAAACTGGAGCCGCTACATTTTAAACAGAAACCAAGAGAAAACCATCCTGGGAATTTCGTGGCTCCAGTTGTTATAATGTGTGCTCTAGTTGTCATGTTATCTGGTGGTTAGGGCACTGGTTATCTAGTGGTTAGGGCACATCTAGTTGTCATGGTCATTTAGTGTGTAAAGCACTGGTTTCTAGTGGTTAGGGCACATCTAGTTGTCATGGTCTTTTAGTGTGTAGGGCACTGGTTATTTAGTGGTTAGGGCACATCTAGTTGTTATGGTTATCTAGTGGTTAGGGCACTGGTTATCTAGTGGTTAAGGCACAAAGTGTCCACGTCCCTAATTTATAGAGCTCTAGTTGTCACGGTTATCTAGTGATAAGGGCACAAAGTTTCCACTTCCCTAATCATAACAACAGATGTGAGCTCTAGTTGCCATGGTTATCTAGTAGTTGGGGCACAAAGATTCCACGTCCCTTATTATAACAACAGATGTGAGCTCTAGTTGTCATTGTTATCTAGTGGTTGGGGCACAGAGTTTCCACTTCCCTTATTATAACAACAGCTCTAATTGCCATGGTTATCTAGTGGTTGGGTCACAAAGATTCCACGTCCCTTGTTATAACAATAGATGTGAGCTCTAGTTGTCATGGTTATCTAGTGGTTAGGGCATAAAGTTTTCAAGTCCCTAGTTATAACAACAGATGTGAGCTCTAGTTGTTACGGTTATCTAGTGGTTAGGGCACAAAGTTTTCAAGTCCCCAGTTATAACAATAGATGTGAGCTCTAGTTGTTACGGTTATCTAGTGGTTAGGGCACAAAGTTTTCAAGTCCCCAGTTATAACAATAGATGTGAGCTCTAGTTGCCATGGTTATCTAGTGATTGGGGCACAAAGTTTTCAAGTCCCTAGTTATAACAACAGATGTGAGCTCTAGTTGCCATGGTTATCTAGTGATTGGGGCACAAAGTTTTCAAGTCCCTAGTTATAACAATAGATGTGAGCTCTAGTTGTTACGGTTATCTAGTGGTTAGGGCATAAAGTTTTCAAGTCCCTAGATATAACAAGAGATGTGAGCTCTAGTTGTTACGGTTATCTAGTGGTTAGGACATAAAATTTTCAAGTCCCTAGTTATAACAATAGATGTGAGCTCTAGTTGTCATGGTTATCTAGTGGTTAGGGCATAAAGTTTTCAAGTCCCTAGTTATAACAACAGATGTGAGCTCTAGTTGTTACGGTTATCTAGTGGTTAGGGCACAAAGTTTTCAAGTCCCTAGTTATAACAATAGATGTGAGCTCTAGTTGTCATGGTTATCTAGTGTTTAGGGCACAAAGTTTTCAAGTCCCTAGTTATAACAATAGATGTGAGCTCTAGTTGTCATGGTTATCTAGTGGTTAGGGCATAAAGTTTTCAAGTCCCTAGTTATAACAATAGATGTGAGCTCTAGTTGTTACGGTTATCTAGTGGTTAGGGCATAAAGTTTTCAAGTCCCTAGTTATAACAACAGATTTAGGTTGGCACTAGGAAACACCAACCTGAAACAGAAGTGAACGCTCTGTTATGAACGCGCTACCTGACTATTGAACCGCCCGTCTCTGGCTGACAACATTTAGGGGGGAAAAGGAGGAGGATTTTTTTTATCCTGTGGCAGTGAGACGCTATGGCTGTTACGTCAGAAGGTGACTGATTTTTTATCTCTTGCTGCCCAGCTAGTCCTTTCAGACAGAAAACTGGGGCTTGGTAGGCCTGGGTTAGCGCGCTCGCCTCAAGATTTGCAGGGATAATAAGTTGGGTGTTCGAAACTGACCTTAACTGGATGGACAAGGCTCTCACCTTAACAGTCGGATCTGCCTGGAAGCTTACGGTTACATCAAGCGGATGTTCATATCAAATAATCAATCAAGTACATTTACAAGGGCAGGTAACATCTCATATAACTGCGGTTAACTCATCCCATTGCAGTATAACTCCCTCGCTCATTTTCATATTTCTAAAACTGTGGAACATAAAGAATGGTTTTTTGGTTACTGCAGTTGTAAAGAGCAAAACGAGCCTACCTCTGCGATAGTGGTTGATAATTTTGATTAGCATAGTAGATCTAGCGCAGGTTGGATTTTCCAGAAATAGATTTAGGATAAAATTCAAAGAAATGAGATGAGTCAGTGAGAGAGAAGAGGGGAGAGAGAGAGAGAGAGAGAGAGAGAGAGAGAGAGAGAGAGAGAGAGAGAGAGAGAGAGAGAGAGAGAGAGAGAGAGAGAGAGAGAGAGAGGAAGAAAGAATCAGACAGAGGGTATCAGAGATAATTTAGATCAGAAACACACACAAACACACAAAGAGATCAAGAAGGATTTTCACTTAACAGGAAACGAGCAGATACTAGAAACTGGTTGAAATGGTGAATTCTAGCAACCCCAGAGTTATAAGATAAAGACTGATGAGAATATAAGACATTAGATAGGTATGTAGACTGACCGATATAAAAGTATATATAAAATATTGAAGAATACCCACAACACTCCTCAGAGTGGACAGAGTGAAATCTGCGAAAACAATCACAACACTCCTCAGAGTGGACAGAGTAAAGTATGGGAAGACAAATAACCACAACACTCCTCAGAGTGGACAGAGTAAAGTATGGGAAGACAAATAACCACAACACTCCTCAGAGTGGATAGAGTGAAGTCTGCGAAGACAAATAACCACAACACTCCTCAGAGTGGATAGAGTAAAGTCTGGGAAGACAAATAACCACAACACTCCTCAGAGTGGATAGAGTGAAGTCTGGGAAGACAAATACCCACATCACTCTTCAGAGTGGATAGAGTGAAGTCTGGGAAGACAAATAACCACAACACTCTTCAAAGTGGATAGAGTGAAGTCTGGGAAGACAAATAACCACAACACTCCTCAGAGTGGATAGAGTAAAGTCTGGGAAGACAAATAACCACAACACTCTTCAAAGTGGATAGAGTGAAGTCTGGGAAGACAAATAACCACAACACTCTTCAAAGTGGATAGAGTGAAGTCTGGGAAGACAAATACCCACATCACTCCTCAAAGTGGATAGAGTGAAGTCTGGGAAGACAAATAACCACAACACTCTTCAAAGTGGATAGAGTGAAGTCTGGGAAGACAAATAATCACAACACTCCTCAGAGTGGACAGAGTAAACTATGGGAAGACAAATAACCACAACACTCCTCAGAGTGGACAGAGTAAACTATGGGAAGACAAATAATCACAACACTCCTCAGAGTGGACAGAGTAAACTATGGGAAGACAAATAACCACAACACTCCTCATAGTGGACAGAGTAAACTATGGGAAGACAAATAACCACAACACTCCTCACAGTGGATAGAGTGAACTATGGGAAGACAAATAACCACAACACTCCTCAGAGTGGATAGAGTGAACTCTGCGAAAACAATCACAACACTCCTCAGAGTGGATAGAGTGAACTCTGCGAAAACAATCACAACACTCCTCAGAGTGGATAGAGTGAACTCTGCGAAAACAATCACAACACTCCTTAAAGTGGATAGAGTGAAGTCTGCGAAAGCAAATAACCACAACACTCCTCAGAGTGGATAGAGTAAAGTCTGGGAAGACAAATAACCACAACACTCCTCAGAGTGGATAGAGTGAAGTCTGCGAAAGCAAATAACCACAACACTCCTCAGAGTGGATAGAGTGAAGTCTGCGAAGACAAATAACCACAACACTCCTCAGAGTGGATAGAGTGAAGTCTGCGAAGACAAATAACCACAACACTCCTCAGAGTGGATAGATTGAAGTCTGCGAAGACAAATAACCACAACACTCCTCAAAGTGGATAGAGTGAAGTCTGCGAAGACAAATACCCACAGCACTCCTCAGAGTGGATACATTGAAGTCTGCGAAGACAAATAACCACAACACTCCTCAGAGTGGATAGAGTGAAGTCTGCGAAAACAATCACAACACTCCTCAGAGTGGATAGAGTGAAGTCTGCGAAGACAAATAACCTCAACACCCCTCATCTCGACTAGAGACTTTAGTTCCTCCTCTCCTGCCGACGCTCTGAACTGGTTATGGTAACGATCTCCCTGCTGCCGTCTGCTAGGATGTTATTCCAGTCATTATAATAATCGCATAAATAAAGAGTATACAGCCGACAAGGGGCTGAAACACACACACACACACACACAGAGATCAGATAGGCAGATCTGAGCAGTACGCATCAACCAGACTACCGTCCGACTCTAACCGGTAACCGGATGGGCTATGGCAGGAAGTGATGTGGCCCTAATGAGTTCATATATATACGGGTAAAGTGACATCACTGGCGCCAGTCATGGGACACGGGCGCCTCGTCATTTGGGATATTGAAGTAAGAAGATAATACAAGATATGCTAATATGTGTTCAAATTAGATAAGACATGATGTGTTAATATATCATGAAAGGAGATTAAATAAGATGTGTAGGTATATGATGAAAGAAGATTTGACAAGATATGTAGATATGTGTGGAAAGAGTAGACAAAATGAAGATCTACAATATTATGTGATGAGGGGAATGACTGAAGGTACTCCGCAACAAACTGTCCGACATGAGATAGTTTGAAATTTTTTGACAATCTTGACATGAAATCTATGCATGTAAATAAAAATACCAAAATTCGGGCAAATTACTTTTAAATTTTCTTCGTTGTTGAAGCTGTGATTCAGCTTTTACCGCAATAAGGGAAAACTTAGATTTAATACTTACGACATACGCATAGATTCATGTATCCCCTCGTTCCTAACGAGTGATTAACTTAACAACAGTTTCTCAATCTCAGGTTTGAAACATCAAACGTTTAACAACAGCTGCGGGTAAAGCGAGACAGAAGATCGATAGTAGAACAAAACTCCGGCCGGGCAGCTGATAACAAACTCCTTCGCTGCGTCAAAGACAACAGAAATCATTATCAGACGAGAAAAGAATCGACACGCTTGTATCTGGTCACGTGGTTCTCTTAAATTTCAACTTATGAAACAAATACAGGACTTATGTTACAGTAGACATCAAAAAGCTTGCTTCATTAGGAAACTCATCCTAGTGGAAAGACTATCAGTTCTGTTTCGGTTGACAAAAGACCAGGTTAAGCAACCAATCAGTCTCAATGCATCGCTTAACAAATCGTTATTTCACTCACACTTTGTTGGACTTCCTGGACGGACAACGCTTGTGGTCCTCGGGGTGGCACGCGTCACCTGATGAAAAGGTACATCGCTGGGTTTAATTCTAAGTCCAGAGGTCTTGTCGTTTCATCCGTGCCCTGCTTGACATAGGCATATGACATGATCTCTCGACATCAGGATCCATAAGTTTAAAGTTGGAACATTTTCACAGAGTTAACTTCTCTTCTTCTACCTCACTAAAGCGCTTAGTTCTCTATGGCCGCGGCTGTGACTCGAGACGGGATGATTTAGCATGACGCTCCATGTTACGATCTGCTACTACTAATGGGCCATTGGGCACGACGTGGTCACTGGTATCCATCACGTATGGACATCTGTTTACTTTAACAATTTCACTGGCCAGTGTCAATGGCACCCTGGCGTTAAGCGTTGTTATTTTAATTTTTTTCGTATATTCATCTCTAAAACAAAGAACTATAAAACGAATTTGATCTTATCTGGAGACAAGCTCGTTTGTGTCACTTCTGCTGTTTATCTTCGTAACATTTTACTCATCTGTGCGAATAGCGCTGGTGCAGGGGTTGTTAATGTCAAGCGAGGCGTCAAATAGTTGAGAAAGAGCAGCGCTGGACCGACAAGATGGTTGTCCTCGGTTCGATTCTCGACTGAACTATCTGGTGGTGTGGTTGGATGCCACTGAACCAGCCCTGTTCTTCACTTGACCTAAAACCAACGTCTCCGTATCAACTCTCCGGCCAACCACTGCAGCGACTGAATTACACATATAAAATCTGATCTGGATTTTTCACACACGCACACACACACACATATATGTATATTTCTCCATTATCATGTTTTCCCCCCTCTCGTTTTTCCATCTCTCGGAGACAGCCCAGAATGCGTGCCTAGACCCAAAGGAAATCCGATTCTAAGTTTTATAATCCACTGTCTTCTTTGCTCCCCTCATCTGAACCAATTGTTAGTGAACCAACCATCAGCAGTGAGTTTTTAAATGAGACGTTTGAAGAGATGCTGGCGCAGTTAGCAAGCAACCATCTGCTTAACATGGCTGAGCAGGTTACATCTCTAGTAGAGGGCCAATGAAACACGAGCTTTAAAACATCGCACGGTTTTTAACTGTAGCTCTATAGCTAGACAAATAGATAAGTAGACAGACAGATAATTAAAATAGAATGATAGATAAAAAGATAGAGGAAGCAAGAGAAAGAGAAAAAGACAGGCAGACAGGTAGATAGATAGATAGATAAACAGATCTAAAAATAGATAGACAGAGAAAGACAGAGATAAAGGAGACAGAGAGAGAGAGAAAGAAAGAGAAAGAGAAGAGAGAGAGAGAGAGAGAGAGAGAGAGAGAGAGAGAGAGAGAGAGAGAGAGAGAGAGAGAGAGAGAGAGAGAGAGAGAGAGAGAGAGAGAGAGAGAGAGAGAGAGAGAGAGAGAGAGAGAGAGAGAGAGAGAAAGAAAGAGAAAGAGAAAGAGAAGAGAGAGATAGAGAGAGAGGTATCTAGGGAAGCAACCAGCGTTACCATAATACATATGCATAATCCTTTTTCCCTGCTTTTCCTCTTGCTTACTTTTTTTTTTTATCTTATTCATAAATTTTGTCTCTGACCATTTGAAAAGGTTGCAAATGTCTTCTTAAACCGCCAGAAAACTTTGATAACCAACTGCTGTTTCTCTGGGTCTGAGGAGTGTCCAGGGACACTGAAGCCAATCCGCTCTCACGATATCGTTCTGACTGGCTCCATGTTACGATCTGCTTCTACAAATGGGGGGGGGGGGCAGGGTTGTCGCTCTGACTGGCTCCATGTTACGATCTGCTTCTACAAATGGGGGGGGGGGGGCAGGGTTGTCGCTCTGACTGGCTCCATGTTACGATCTGCTTCTACAAATGGGGGGGGGGGCAGGGTTGTCGCTCTGACTGGCTCCATGTTACGATCTGCTTCTACAAATGGGGGGGGGGCAGGGTTGTCGCTCTGACTGGCTCCATGTTACGATCTGCTTCTACAAATGGGGGGGGGGGGGGCTTCTACAAATGCAGGGTTGTCGCTCTGACTGGCTCCATGTTACGATCTGCTTCTACAAATGGGGGGGGGGGGGGCCGGGTTGTCGCTCTGACTGGCTCCATGTTACGATCTGCTTATACAAATGGGGGGGGGGGGGGGGGGCAGGGTTGTCGGGCTCTGACTGGCTCCATGTTACGATCTGCTTCTACAAATGGGGGGGGGGGCAGGGTTGTCGCTCTGACTGGCTCCATGTTACGATCTGCTTCTACAAATGGGGGGGGGGGGGGTGCAGGGTTGTCGCTCTGGTAACAACTAGGAGCAGATAGTTATATATTGTGCTATTTGCTCGTCCGTCTCCTCCTCCTCCTTGCCTTTATTTCTCTCTCTCTCTCTCTCTCTCTCTCTCTCTCTCTCTCTCTCTCTCTCTCTCTCTCTCTCTCTCTCTCCGTCCCCCCCCCCCCTCTCACTCTCTCAGCCTCTTTCAGTCTTTCTTTCTTTTTCATTCGCCTGTTCAAATTATTTTTGCACCTGACCTTGGCCTTGCGTGTGAGATCGCTAACCTTGACCTTGTGTGTGCTTGTCCCCAGGCAGCGGTGTTCCCGAAGGCTGGTGCGGCATGGCCTGGGACAAGCTCCACTGCTGGAACATGTCCGAGCCGGGCAGCACTGCCGTCATCCAGTGCCCGAGCTACATCGAGGGTTTCAACACTCACGGTAGGTGAACCTCATCCTCGACTATCAGCTCCTACACAGGCGAGCTTCTACAGATTTCCGATTCCTCTTGTTCTTGGGTTTTTAGAACATACGTTTTTTTATTTGTTTTGTTTAATTTGCGCAAACCTGCTCTACCATAGCATTCACTACGGTGGAGCGATATGCTTTTGATCTCCTTGCCTGATAGCAGAAGTAGCAGCAATGATGTGCAGAGGAGGAAGTTTATTTGCCTTCCATGCTCCTTACTTAGTAAAGAATAAACAACAGATTGGTAATGATCTGTGCGAAAATTTGAAAAGCTTGTGGAGGGCTATGGAGTTTTAGAAATCAAGTAGAAAAAAAAATGTCAGTCCTTACATATGATAGTAAGATAGTCATCGGGAAGCTGGGAGCTGGGAAGTATTCAGGGATCCCTCCCTATATTGTTTAATAATAATAATAATAATAATAATAATAATAATAATAATAATAATAATAATAATAATAATAATAATAATAATAATAATAATAATAATAATAATAATAATAATAATAATAATAATAATAATAATAATAATAATAATAATAATAATAATAATAATAATAATAATAATAATAATAATAATTAATAACAACAGCAGCAACAATCCACGAACGCTTGTCTAGGAATCCAATAATCATACATATAGCCCAAATCTCCTAATCAGAGGTGAATTTTGAGTCTAAAATAACATACTTGCAGACTTTCATTCCAGAGCACAGCTCAGCGAAGTTGAAATACGCCACTTATCAACATATGACATCAAGTGAGAACAGTCCTTTATAATGAATTTATATACAATTAAAGAGGGACTCACCTCGATCTCACTTCGTACCTGAATTTTCTGTTTGATTCACATCTTTGCATTATTTCTCTTAGAATCTATCCTTATTTGTACCTATCTCAGTATACCCATTCTTAGAAATCTGGACTAAATGTGCCATATATATTTCTAGCTAAACGTTGGTTCTCGCAGTGCAACGGATATAGTGTTAACAATATATATTGAGGTAAATGAAGTCTAGGTAAGCAAGGCATGACTGACGTACAAATTGTAGTATCATACGATCGAGAAGTTTTTACAGGATGGGTACTACGATGTGTACGGTCAAGTCACGCCATATCCCATAATAATGTAAGAGTTACGCTGAACAAATGTGAGAGAAAGTTCAAGTGAGTAATATGGTTGTGGCTTTGACATCGCTCCAATACACACGAGATGTCAGACGCTGAAGCAGAGTGGGAATTTTCCGGTTCTAGAGTTCTAGAACAGGTTTAACCAGTTATGAGGTAGAGCTGGGATTAAGGTGTGGTAAAAGTGTAGCCAACCTACATTGCGGTCTGTTGATTTTGTAAAAGTGAGACCCAAACTCATCTGTATAGCTGTAGGCATGAAAATTATTCATACTCTATAGCAATGGATCTGTTGCTTGAAAAGGGATCACAGCCCTGTGGATAGGTCGATGCTAGAAGAAACTAGAGACAGTCTCCGCTTTTTTACACCTGAAAAATCAAAGGTGAAGTAATATTATTTACAGATATAGACCTAGAATACAATCTGCGTCATACCAATTACCTGTAGCTTTGTGATCTGACTCGAGCCAGACAAAACTCAGATGACAAAAATGCAGCAGTCCACTGTGTTTCTGTACAGACTAAACCCAGATGACAGGACCGCAACAATCCACACTCCTAGCTCAGTACAGTACAGCGTGTTTCTGTACAGACTAAACCCAGATGACAAGACCCCAACAATCCACACTCTTAGCTCAGTACAGTACAGCGTGTTTCTGTACAGACTAAACCCAGATGACAAGACCCCAACAATCCACACTCTTAGCTCAGTACAGTACAGCGTGTTTCTGTACAGACTAAACTCAAATGACAGGATCCAAACAACACTTTACTTACTAGACTAAGGCCTGACACGTCACCAAACCAGACCTGGCCGATGACCAAATTGGCTCCACGTGTCCGAGTCGCTCCGATTACTGGCCAGACAACGAGGAGCACGCCGCTCCAGTCAGAGGTCCCTAGCTAGAGGCGACATTAACTGCTTCCACTAGATAAATCATGGATTAAAGACATCAGATGCTCTATACTAGCATACACGCTTGATGCATAGAATACAAGCTACAAGCTTGTCTCACAGAATACAAGCTTGCCCCATTAAAAACAGGCTTGAACCATTGAAGACAAGCTGGAACCACTGAAGAGATGCTTGACCCATTAAAGACAAACTTGACCCATTAAAGACAAATTTGACCCATTGAAGGAAAGCTAGTCCCTTGTGTTGCCTGTAACGAGGCTGAGGAGTTGATTTCTCTGAAACTCATTTATTTAGCTGCGCAGCGATACTGCAAGAGTTTACCTGAAAAAATAAAGCAACCAACAACGTCTGACCAGTCGAGCAGACAGCGATCTAAAACCAATCCAGGTCTGGATGCTTTAGATACTAATAAAAGTTTTCTCTGTGGGTTAAATTTTTCGCTTTCTTTCTTTCTTTATATAAGTTAGTTACTAAATAACAGAAAACAGTTTTTAACGATTTATTTAAACATCCACCCACTCGTTTATTATAAGGATATTTAATTAGAAGTGCACTGTTTTTGGGAACTCATGGCTGCTTATTTAAAATACCTTAATGATATTGAGCGTTTCAAAACAATCCTGAAATAGATAATGATTTTACAAAGTTAGCTCACTATCATTATTGTTATTGTTTATTTACCAATTGTATTGGAGTTTTTCAAATTTCCACATTAAACTTAGGCCGAAACTAAAGTTTTAGCCATGAATTTTTTTTTATTCCAAGTGTAGAGCTAGCTGTTGAAAACAATAAATATTTTAATATGGTGAAAATATCGCCTGCTGCATGAGACACCTGGTAAAGAGTTAAGAGCATGCTCTGCGAGACCTGGTCGTTTGATCCGCCCGACAGCTACTTTAGCTATCAATCAAGTTACATATAGTTATCTGGTGTTAGCCAACTCGATTAGGGGAAACAAACAGCCAAAGATCTGGGTTGTTGTAGTTCACGCCTTAGAGTTGCGGTACTGAACTACTGAGTCTGGTAAAGATGGAGAGATGAGGATAATAAACGAGATATTAAGTTGGCAAAACAGCAAGAGGATCAGAGAGGAGGATAATGATAGTAAAAGAAAAGTTTAAAAAGTTGATACAATATAGCTTGAGAATTAGAGAGGAGGATAATGATAGTAAAAGAAAAGGTTAAAAAGTTGATACAATATAGCTTGAGAATCAGAGAGGAGGATAATGATAGTAAAAGAAAAGGTTAAAAAGTTGATACAATATAGCTTGAGAATCAGAGAGGAGGATACTGATAGTAAAAGAAAAGGTTAAAAAGTTGATACAATATAGCTTGAGAATCAGAGAGGAGGATACTGATAGTAAAAGAAAAGGTTAAAAAGTTGATACAATATAGCTTGAGAATCAGAGAGGAGGATACTGATAATAAAAGAAAAGGTTAAAAAGTTGATACAATATAGCTTGAGAATTAGAGAGGAGGATACTGATAATAAAAGAAAAGGTTAAAAAGTTGATACAATATAACTTGAGAATTAGAGAGGAGGATAATGATAGTAAAAGAAAAGGTTAAAAAGTTGATACAAAATAGCTTGAGAATTAGAGAGGAGGATACTGGTAATAAAAGAAAAGGTTAAAAAGTTGATAGAATATAGCTTGAGAATTAGAGAGCAGGATAATGATAGTAAAAGAAAAGGTTAAAAAGTTGATAGAATACAGCTTGAGAATTAGAGAGGAGGATAATGATAGTAAAAGAAAAGGTTAAAAAGTTGATACAATATAGCTTGAGAATTAGAGAGGAGGATAATGATAGTAAAAGAAAAGGTTAAAAAGTTGATAGAATATAGCTTGAGAATTAGAGAGGAGGATAATGATAGTAAAAGAAAAGGTTAAAAAGTTGATACAATATAGCTTGAGAATTAGAGAGGAGGATAATGATAGTAAAAGAAAAGGTTAAAAAGTTGATACAATATAGCTTGAGAATTAGAGAGGAGGATAATGATAGTAAAAGAAAAGGTTAAAAAGTTGATAGAATATAGCTTGAGAATCAGAGAGGAGGATAATGATAGTAAAAGAAAAGGTTAAAAAGTTGATAGAATATAGCTTGAGAATTAGAGAGGAGGATAATGATAGTAAAAGAAAAGGTTAAAAAGTTGATACAATATAGCTTGAGAATCAGAGAGGAGGATACTGATAGTAAAAGAGAAGCTTTAAAAGTTGATAGAATATAGCTTGAGAATCAGAGAGGAGGATACTGATAATAAAAGAAAAGGTTAAAAAGTTGATAAAATATAGCTTGAGAATTAGAGAGGAGGATAATGATAAATAAAAAGTCGGCAAGAAAATCTATTTTAGCCGGATGTAAAAGGTCAGGATAAATACATTAAACATCAGGCAGAGGGGTAGTTATACAAGCAGGTATGCAGATAAATAAAAAATACATGTATAAAAAAGATTGTCGAAAATAGTGATGAAGAGAGAGAAAGAGAATAGAGAAGAGACAGGGACACCGAAACAAGGAAGAGAGAGAAGAGTAGAGAGTGAGAATAATAAAGAGCGTAGGAGTTAGAACGAGAGACAGAAAGAGGGAAAGATAAAGAGAAAGAGAAAGAGAGTGAGAGAGAAAGTGACAGAGTGAGAGAGATAGAAAAAAAAGAGATAGATAGAGAGTGAGTGCGAGAGAGTGAGATAGAGAATGAGAGAGAGAGTGAGAGAGAGAGAGAGAGAGAGAGAGAGAGAGAGAGAGAGAGAGAGAGAGAGAGAGAGAGAGAGAGAGAGAGAGAGAGAGAGAAGACGGACAATAATCATGTACCACTTGAGTCAGTTCCGACACCAATGAAGCGGATAGAGTGAGAGCCCATCACTAGAGCAGCTCACCAATCTCGCAGCTTGAGCTCAGAGTGAGAGCCCATCACTAGAGCAGCTCACCAATCTCGCAGCTTGAGCTCAGAGTGAGAGCCCATCACGAGAGCAGCTCACCAATCTCGCAGCTTGAGCTCAGCTCTGTAAAGAGTTGGATTAGTTCACGCTAAAGGCTCTAGCTCAGCCTTCACGTAGCTTAGTCAATAGGACATCTGCTGATGAATTCGGCTCCCATCTAGCCAAATTTGTGTAAGAGGTTCAGGTAAAACCTCTAGATTAAAATTGTCCTTTGGAAATTTAGGGAACAAAAATGAGGACGTGAAGCCGTGTAGCCTATTTGCGCACAGAGATAGATAGATCTATAATCTATTTCATCATAGACCAAACTGTTTCGCCACTCGTGAAATGCTAAACAAAAGGTTCAATCTCAAACCTCCCTAACTCCCGTACCCTGCAAATATACTTCTTTCTTAGGTGGATGTCCATCATGTTGCATATCATTCGAAAACCCTCATGCTTGACCAATACCTAAAGCCTACCCTTCCCGGACCCCGGGTCTGAACAGCTTGCGGAGAGGGAGCGTGGCTTGAGTCGGGTACGAGCCATCCATCTCAGAAAGTAATACATTTACAGGGTGCCGTGGGGTGTGTGGGTGTGTGTGTGGGGGTGGGGGTGTGTGGGGGTGTGTATGGGGGTGGGAGGGGAGGGGGAAGGGGGGGGGGTGGATGGATGGCCAAGTGTCAGATCGAATCCTTCGACTGGCCTACCGGACCTTGTCTAGGTGAGGATAAAAAATCTCTCTCTCTCTCTCTCTCTCTCTCTCTCTCTCTCTCTCTCTCTCTCTCTCTCTCTCTCTCTCTCTCTCTCTCTGTGCGCTTCGTTTGGATCTACGTCTTGGTAAGATTTTGGTAGTTATTAAGTTTATTTCTTTTTGCCAAGTTTGTTCCGCGCTTACTTCTTCCAGTCCCCTTTAGGTGATCACATACCTTGTTATCAAATTAATATGCTAGACTGTTTGGTATTTTAAACACTGAAAAGGAAAGCTAAAGAATATTTTATTACGTTATACTTGCCGACAATATTCACGCACTTTCTGTAGTTATCGCCTGACTGTTGCAGTCAGGACAATCTTTTTTTTCTATTATAGTCTTTGTCGCCGACGTGTTTCCGATATCTAGCGATAACTTGTATCTTAAGACACGAGATTGTCTCTGCGCCTGCGCGTCGTCTCTCATGATGCTCTGATCGTTGCCAGTTTTGCTATTCTACGGCTTTTATCGCTTGTAAAGTTATGGTTTCCCCGAACTGTTCAATAAATGCTAGAAGACAAGGTGTTGTCGCAAATCGCTTCAGGTATGTTTAACTTCAGAGTATAAGCCATGACATCACCAAACAAGGGTGGAGTTGTTTGAGTTGTGAGAACAGCTCGACTACTTGCTGCTCTATCTGAGACAATCAGACACGATTCAGCCTGGTCCTTAGAGTTGTGAGAACAGCTCGACTACTTGCTGCTCTATCTGAGACAATCAGACACGATTCAGCCTGGTCCTTAGAGTTGTGAGAACAGCTCGACTACTTGCTGCTCTATCTGAGGCAATCAGACACGATTCAGCCTAGTCCTTAGAGTTGTGAGAACAGCTCGACTACTTGCTGCTCTATCTGAGACAATCAGACACGATTCAGCCTAGTCCTTAGAGTTGTGAGAACAGCTCGACTACTTGCTGCTCTATCTGAGACAATCAGGAACGATTCAGCCTGGTCCTTAGAGTTGTGAGAACAGCTCGACTACTTGCTGCTCTATCTGAGACAATCAGACACGATTCAGCCTAGTCCTTAGAGTTGTGAGAACAGCTCGACTACTTGCTGCTCTATCTGAGACAATCAGACACGATTCAGCCTAGTCCTTAGAGTTGTGAGAACAGCTCGACTACTTGCTGCTCTATCTGAGACAATCAGACACGATTCAGCCTAGTCCTTAGAGTTGTGAGAACAGCTCGACTACTTGCTGCTCTATCTGAGACAATCAGACACGATTCAGCCTAGTCCTTAGAGTTGTGAGAACAGCTCGACTACTTGCTGCTCTATCTGAGACAATCAGACACGATTCAGCCTAGTCCTTAGAGTTGTGAGAACAGCTCGACTACTTGCTGCTCTATCTGAGACAATCAGACACGATTCAGCCTAGTCCTTAGAGTTGTGAGAACAGCTCGACTACTTGCTGCTCTATCTGAGACAATCAGACACGATTCAGCCTAGTCCTTAGAGTTGTGAGAACAGCCCGACTACTTGCTGCTCTATCTGAGGCAATCAGACACGATTCAGCCTGGTCCTTAGAGTTCTCAAAAAGTTTACAACCGCCTGTGACGTCATTTATATTCTACTTATTGTCTGGGCCAGTCTCTGCTAGTGATCTCAGACTCACAGTTACTTTGCAATATTTAGAGCTCCAGACATCTTTAACCCCACACACACTCAAACTCACACACACACACGCAAAAGAGCATCCAAGTGTCATGGATTCATGTCGAACATGACTAGAATAACTCTGTTTTTCTCCCCCCAGCCACCCAATCAGGCGGTAATCTGATTGTGTAACAGTTTTAATTCAGCGCTTCCAGGAAAAGCCCCACGCGCCGATCTTTCGGTGCAATTACATTGATGAAGCAATCTGTAGACGAGGCGGCTCCGCCCAGCCGACAATCTGCATTCTACATGTACATACCTGATAAGTTGTTGAGAGTCGCCGAGTCGATTTCTGGAAATTGGAAGCGAATGGAAGATTGAGAAAAGTAAAGAAAAGAGTAACGAAGCGTTGGGTTTATGGAGCCAAGCGTAGTGCAGTGACAAAAGTAACCTGAACATGTAATCAAGCGAAGTAAAAGCACATGTATTTGTAATGTTGCGCCAAACAAACATTCACTGTTTTTCTTAAGTGTCTTTCGTGGGCTGGGAATGACCCTCTCCTTCCAATAAACAAAGTTTCTCGATCCATACCTCAATCTAGATCTACATCTCTCAAAATAGCTTTACAGAATGTTTAGCGACTTTGTAACACTGAGGTTGAAAAAAAAATATCTTGATTACTACATTATTGAAGTAAAATAAGAACCACGGGCGCGATACAAGTTCCGAGCCAGTCTCGTCCAGCAAATATGGCAGTTACCTCACACCAGGAGTGTGACGTCCCATCAGAGTGACGTCCCATCAGAGTGACGTCCCATCAGAGTGACGTCCCATCAGAGTGACGTCCCATCAGAGTGACGTCCCATCAGAGTGACGTCCCATCAGAGTGACGTCCCATCAGAACGAATTATCCTAATAAGTTCCTGGATAAGTCCAGGACAGCCTACTTGCGTGAGTGCCAATCATCTCCCGTTTCCTTGGCCAACATTCTCCCTTCCTACCCTGTTATCACTTTATACCTTGATAGCAACCCCCCCCCCCATTTCCCCAGTTCTCGGTTCTCCAATCCTTATCCATTCAACAAGCGCTGCCTGTACCTTACGCCATAAAAAAATCCACAACCTCTTCAGTTTTCTGGGCTATGCCTCCTATCTCGCGGCCCCTGGGCTAGCACTTCTCTCCCCCTACTCCACAGCTGTCGACTCGCTCTCTCTATCTGACGGTGAGGATTATCGCCAATTCTTTCCTGATTTCTCCACACACTTCATTACCTTTCTGTTACTCTGGCAATGCGTTTCCTATTTATCCACCTAAATCTTGAGCTTGGTATGTCCTCACTTCGCTAGGTTACTCTGAAGAGAAGCCTACATTGTCTCTGGCATACATCTCTAGCATTATTATATATAAAAGTCTATTCCTTTGCGGGAAGAAAATACAGGATGGAACATCATGCAAATAAGTCAGATAGGTTAAAAAAAGCAGACAAGAATATCAAAAAAATGTATGGAGACAAGAACAACAGGTGGTTTATGGAGACAAGAACATCAGGTGGTGTATGGAGACAAGAACATCAGGTGGTGTATGAAGACAAGAACATCAGGTGGTGTATGGAGACAAGAACATCAGGTGATGTATGGAGACAAGAACATCAGGTGATGCATGGAGACAAGAAAATCAGGTGGTGTATGAAGACGAGAACATCAGGTGATGTATGGAGACAAGAACATCAGGTGGTGTATGGAGACAAGAACATCAGGTGGTGTATGGAGACGAGAACATCAGGTGGTGTATTGAGACAAGAACATCAGGTGATGTATGGAGACAAGAACATCAGGTGGTGTATGGAGACAAGAACATCAGGTGCTGTATGGAGACGAGAAAACCAGGTGGTGTATAGAGACAAGAACATCAGGTGGTGTATGGAGACAAGAACATCAGATGGGGTATGGAGATAGGAACATCAGGTGGTGTATGGAGACAAGAACATCAGATGGGGTATGGAGATAAGAACATCAGGTGGTGTATGGAGACAAGAACATCAGGTGGTGTATGGAGACGAGAAAACCAGGTGGTGTATAGAGACAAGAACATCAGGTGGTGTATGGAGACAAGAACATCAGATGGGGTATGGAGATAGGAACATCAGGTGGTGTATGGAGATAAGAACATCAGGTGGTGTATGGAGACGAGAACATCAGGTGGTGTATGGAGACAAGAACATCAGGTGATCTATGGAGACAAGAACATCAGGTGATCCATGGAGACAAGAACATCAGATGGAGTATGAACTCAAGAACATCAGGTGGGTCATGGAGACGAGAACATCAGTTGGAGTATAGAGACAAGAACATCAGGTGGAGTTTGGAGACGAGAACATCAGTGGGAGTATGGAGACGATAACATCAGGTGATGCATGAAGACAAGAACATCAGTTGGAGTATAGAGACAAGAACATCAGGTGGAGTTTGGAGACAAGAACATCAGTTGGAGTATGGAGACGAGAACATCAGGTGGAGTTTGGAGACGAGAACATCAGTTGGAGTATGGAGACAAGAACATCAGGTGGAGTTTGGAGACAAGAACATCAGGTGGAGTTTGGAGACAAGAACATAAGGTGGAGTTTGGAGACAAGAACATAAGGTGGAGTTTGGAGACAAGAACATCAGTTGGAGTATGGAGACAAGAACATCAGTTGGAGTATGGAGATGATAACATCAGTTGGAGTATGGAGACAAGAACATCAGTTGGAGTATGGAGACGATAACATCAGGTGATGCATGAAGACAAGAACATCAGTTGGAGTATAGAGATAAGAACATCAGGTGGAGTTTGGAGACAAGAACATCAGTTGGAGTATGGAGACAAGAACATCAGGTGGAGTTTGGAGACAAGAACATCAGTTGGAGTATGGAGACAAGAACATCAGGTGATGCATGGAGGCAAGAACATCAGTTGGAGTATGGAGACGAGAACATCAGTTGGAGTATGGAGACAAGAACATCAGGTGATGCATGGAGACAAGAACATCAGGTGGAGTTTGGAGACAAGAACATCAGTTGGAGTATGGAGACAAGAACATCAGGTGATGCATGGAGACAAGAACATCAGTTGGAGTATGGAGACAAGAACATCAGTTGGAGTATGGAGACAAGAACATCAGGTGATGCATGGAGGCAAGAACATCAGTTGGAGTATGGAGACGATAACATCAGGTGAAGCATGAAGACGAGAACATCAGTTGGAGTATGGAGACGAGAACATCAGTTGGAGTATGGAGACGATAACATCAGTTGGAGTATGGAGACGAGAACATCAGGTGGAGTTTGGAGACAAGAACATCAGTTGGAGTATGGAGACAAGAACATCATGTGGAGTTTGGAGACAAGAACATCAGTTGGAGTATGGAGACAAGAACATCAGGTAATGCATGGAGGCAAGAACATCAGTTGGAGTATGGAGACGATAACATCAGGTGGTGTATGGAGACGATAACATCAGGTGAAGCATGAAGACGAGAACATCAGTTGGAGTATGGAGACGAGAACATCAGTTGGAGTATGGAGACGAGAACATCAGGTGGAGTTTGGAGACAAGAACATCAGGTGGAGTATGGAGACAAGAACATCAGGTGGAGTTTGGAGACGATAACATCAGTTGGAGTATGGAGACGATAACATCAGGTGAAGCATGAAGACGAGAACATCAGTTGGAGTATGGAGACGAGAACATCAGTTGGAGTATGGAGACGAGAACATCAGGTGGAGTTTGGAGACAAGAACATCAGTTGGAGTATGGAGACAAGAACATCAGGTGGAGTTTGGAGACAAGAACATCAGTTGGAGTATGGAGACAAGAACATCAGGTGGAGTTTGGAGACAAGAACATCAGTTGGAGTATGGAGACAAGAACATCAGTTGGAGTATGGAGACGATAACATCAGGTGAAGCATGAAGACGAGAACATCAGTTGGAGTATGGAGACGAGAACATCAGTTGGAGTATGGAGACGATAACATCAGTTGGAGTATGGAGACGAGAACATCAGTTGGAGTATGGAGACGAGAACATCAGGTGGAGTTTGGAGACAAGAACATCAGTTGGAGTATGGAGACAAGAACATCAGGTGGAGTTTGGAGACAAGAACATCAGTTGGAGTATGGAGACAAGAACATCAGGTGATGCATGGAGGCAAGAACATCAGTTGGAGTATGGAGACGATAACATCAGGTGGTGTATGGAGACGATAACATCAGGTGAAGCATGAAGACGAGAACATCAGTTGGAGTATGGAGACGAGAACATCAGTTGGAGTATGGAGACGAGAACATCAGGTGGAGTTTGGAGACAAGAACATCAGGTGGAGTATGGAGACAAGAACATCAGGTGGAGTTTGGAGACGATAACATCAGTTGGAGTATGGAGACGATAACATCAGGTGAAGCATGAAGACGAGAACATCAGTTGGAGTATGGAGACGAGAACATCAGTTGGAGTATGGAGACGAGAACATCAGGTGGAGTTTGGAGACAAGAACATCAGTTGGAGTATGGAGACAAGAACATCAGGTTGAGTTTGGAGACAAGAACATCAGTTGGAGTTTGGAGACAAGAACATCAGTTGGAGTATGGAGACAAGAACATCAGGTGGAGTGTGGAGACAAGAACATCAGTTGGAGTGTGGAGACAAGAACATCAGGTGGTGTATGGAGACAAGAACATCAGTTGGAGTATGGAGACGATAACATCAGGTGGAGTTTGGAGACAAGAACATCAGTTGGAGTATGGAGACAAGAACATCAGGTGGTGAATGGAGACAAGAACATCAGTTGGAGTATGGAGACAAGAACATCAGGTGATGCATGGAGGCAAGAACATCAGTTGGAGTATGGAGACGATAACATCAGGTGGTGTATGGAGACAAGAACATCAGTTGGAGTATGGAGACAAGAACATCAGGTGGAGTTTGGAGACAAGAACATCAGTTGGAGTATGGAGACAAGAACATCAGGTGATGCATGGAGGCAAGAACATCAGTTGGAGTATGGAGACAAGAACATCAGTTGGAGTATGGAGACGATAACATCAGGTGGAGTTTGGAGACAAGAACATCAGTTGGAGTATGGAGACAAGAACATCAGGTGGTGTATGGAGACAAGAACATCAGTTGGAGTATGGAGACGATAACATCAGGTGATGCATGGAGACGAGAACATCAGTTGGAGTATGGAGACGATAACATCAGGTGATGCATGAAGACAAGAACATCAGTTGGAGTATGGAGACGATAACATCAGTTGGAGTATGGAGACGATAACATCAGTTGGAGTATGGAGACGATAACATCAGTTGGAGTATGGAGACGATAACATCAGTTGGAGTATGGAGACGAGAACATCAGTTGGAGTATGGAGACGATAACATCAGGTGGAGTATGGAGACAAGAACATCAGTTGGAGTATGGAGACAAGAACATCAGTTGGAGTATGGAGACAAGAACATCAGTTGGAGTATGGAGACGAGAATATCAGGTGAAGCATGAAGACGAGAACATCAGTTGGAGTATGGAGACGAGAACATCAGTTGGAGTATGGAGACGAGAACATCAGTTGGAGTATGGAGACGAGAACATCAGGTCGTGCATGGAGAAAAGAACATCAGTTGGAGTATGGAGACAAGAACATCAGGTGGAGTATGGAGACGAGAACATCAGGTCATGCATGGAGACAAGAACATCAGGTCGTGCATGGAGACGAGAAGATCAGGTGATGTTTGAAGGCAAGAAAATCAGGTGGAGTATGGATATTCAGACAGGTTGATCAAGTGGTGTATGAAAGTCTCATTTGGGATTGGGATTGCCATGTGTGCATTTCGTGCTGAAGAAGAGAACATCAATGATTTATTTAAGGAACACCCGTATCATATATCTAGAGGGACTCTGGAAACATTGTGTTATCTTTCAGTTTTTTTCTTTGAGCTGATAAAACATGCTGGTATTTTTCGTAAAGTAGATTCAACAGGTTTCCTGTAACATTATTTTTTGCTCAAACTTCTGCAGCCAATGAATGCCACATAGACCTGTCTGTTTTATGTAGATTGCGCCACCATCATGAAGACCAGTATGAAGTTATGGTCAATGGTTCAGTAGCCCTTTATAAAAGCTGTCTGCTCGACAGATAATGTTTAAAGCTGCACATAAACTAGATAAGATAACTTAAGTGCATAAGTTAGTTTCGGTAAACGAGAAGGTTAGGATATTGGCCTAGGTTTTAGGGGATATTCATATCGCTTTTCTTGTGTAGCGATAACATTCTTGCCTCGATGGGGACTGGTGTCAACGATTATCTGAAATCCAACCTTAAAAAGAAAACAATGTGATCTATACGCATTTATGATATACATGCAGAGAAAAAGAGAGAGAGAGAGAGAGAGAGAGAGAGAGAGAGAGAGAGAGAGAGAGAGAGAGAGAGAGAGAGAGAGAGAGAGAGAGAGAGAGAGAGAGAGATACACGTGCCATTTCTCTCATTTCCATGCAAATGACAGGGACATTTAGGACTTAATTTCTGAAGATCAGATACAGAGATATGATTTGAATAGACCCATAGAGAACAGAAGTTAAAAACAGTGTGTAAGTTAACATTTATGTAAATAAATGATTATTAAGATGTTTTAATTATCGCTCAGTTGTGCAACAAGTGAGGCCATAGTTTGCTAAGATGCGAACAGGACTAAGAGTGTTACAGAGAGTTACAGATAGCACGACAAGAACTATTTCTCAAAGCCATCCTGACATATGATTTTTTTGTTTCTAATCAACACAGACACACGTTCCACCACTTATCGCTGTGGTCTTTTTTTACACCCATCTCGTGTTTCAGATATCCAGAGGGCAATAATCAAATCGGACGAGTTACTCGCCTGTTTGTAATAACATGCCTTTCCCCGACCAGTTCAATGTTTGGCAGACACTCCCACAACGACTATCAAAATCCTCACAGCTCTGGGCTTCCTGGGATGGACGTGGTTCTGTTCCGGAACTGAAAGTGACTATTTTTGGCTGGAATATTCAACCTTTTTCCTCGTACTAAAATACCCAGAAGATCTCGTTTAACAAATCAGATTTTCCAATCCATTTCCTTTCCTTTTCTGTTTTCCTTCACATACCGAAGGTAAGGTTAACCAAGTCAAAAAACAAACAACCAAAAAACTGGAAGTAGACAGAGTTAACTCCCTAGGCAGGTCCTGGGGTCAACGGCCTTTATCTCCGTAAGGGAGATAACTGCTGTTTTCTCCATTCCTTCCGGTTGCTTGTCCGATCTTTTCCTTTCTTTTTTCTTAGTGTTTCAAGCGTCGACCTGTGTTGTTTTTAATCAGTGACTGCTTTCAGGGAGTTGAACACTTCCATAGATCGCGTGATATTCTTTGAGAACCCTGGTGAAGACAGGGAAACAGCAGGGGTGCGCCGAAGCTGATAATTGCCCGAATTGTGTACGCGGACACCGCGATTAGCTCCCTGAAGATTCTCCTAACGAAAGCTCTGGCAATGTTTCTACCAGAAACGGAAGTGAGAAAATTAGCTCTCTAAAAACATATTTTGCTTAAACTACCTTAAGCCTTACATTTAGACTTCGTGCGGAGAAGGAGCTTTTTCTTGAGCGAGCGTGGATACACTGAGAGACTAGCAAGATGGGTTAACTGATCCCTGTTGAGTCTTTACAAGGATTAAAGAATAAGCTCGCTTAACTCGAGCACTCTACGGGTCGCTCGTGGTCAAACTCCGTCATTTACATTACAACAACCCTTCAAAGATAGAGAAAGGTGAACATGGGCAAATACAAGGATGTATCTGTGCTTTTAAAACAAAATAAAAAATGGGAACTGGGAGAAGGGATGGGAAAAGGGAAAATGAGAAGGAGGTGAGGCAAGTAAATTATGAAACAGGAAGTTCTGTTTACAAATAGCTTTTATGCAACTTTCTCGTTACGACCAATAAACCAACCAACCTTGCGATCAACCAATGAACTGTTCAACAGCCAAATCAATCAGCAAATCAATAAATAAATCGACGGTTCAGTGTATCCGTTTCCCACTCAGTCTGTCAAGCTATTGACAAATCAATGCTCCAGTAAATCAGTTTCCTACTCAAGCTGTTAATCAATCAATAAATCAATAGTTCGGTTAATTAATAACCTAATCAAACCGTCAATCGATCAACCACCTGTTCGTTAAAGCAGGTACATAATCAATTAATCCTCGAATAAACAGTCTGAAACTTGTCAATAATTTCTACGCCATGCACCGTGACCACTGAGGTATAAAGCTTTTGTCTCTCAAAAACTTTTGGAAAATTCTAGGGACTTTAACAGTGAGATTCAGAGCCGTCCATAGTAAATGTACCACATCTACTATTTGACCGTACTTTCCACTGACAAATGTTCGCTGACCGTTCGGATCAATCCTGGACAGTCCTGGTGAAAGCCCTGTGCTAGTGGGAGCTGACCAGAGCCGCTTTGTTCTCACGTCTGCGCGCCCGCGCCACAGCCCCAGGCCCTGGTTCTAATGGCCGGATGGAGAGCTGAACTGCGTCACTGTTGATGGTGGGGCTTTCACTCCTGCCGTGCCAGTCGATCCCCCCACAGACCGCAGAACACCCCGGAAAGATGACCAGCCTTGCGGCGATATCTCCCTCTCATGGTGGATCTCTGTCTTCCCGGGTGACACTCGCCACCCAAGCAGTTCTGTACAGCTGTCGATTCATTCATTGATTGAACGGCTTTGCAAGCCCAGTCCACCAGCAGCAGAGATTTCAGGGCTGCCGTCCCTGTTAGAATTGTTTTATCCTCATTACATTATCAATATCTCATCGTCCTAGAAACTCTAAGGTAAAAGGGATATGAGGTCGTGAGAAAGTGAGAAAGCGAGACCACTGGTTTCTCCTAACATTTTCTAAGAGGAAGGTGATAGACAAAAAGTGATTTTCTTTAGAGATGTGATTCATCATGCGGTCCATGAGATGTCTCGCCAACAGCACTCAACACTGTTGTATTTGATACCTTTCAGGACTTATGGCCGCCGTTAGGCTAAAAGTAAATTGGTACACATCTCTTTCCATTATTTTTTTCATTATTTTAGAAGTTAAAATTATAAGTATAAATTCATAATTTCAAGCTGGGTTAAATGAAACAAAATTTGTTGCATATTCTATTTTCTTTCTGGTTACCTGTGATTCTACAGGAATTTATCTCTCGGAAAAGTGAGTAGAGTTCATTTAAGCTGGTCTTTTTCTTGTATGCACACATTGCAAAGTCTATCTTACACAGGGTAAGGGTGTCGCAAGCATCACAAATGCGTTGATCCGCCCTTTAGAGCGGCTGATGGTGTGTTAACCATGTGATATGTGATGCTAATGTCAAGGATGCGCATAACAGTTTCGTTCTTTCGATGTAATATTTTTTATTCAAATTTTTGGTCTTTCTTTCAATTTTTGCTTTAGCGCTAGTTCACAACCCCAGTGCGCTTACGAAATAGAATTGACGTTAGTTTTGAGTTTTGGTTTTAGAATGGACCAGCGTAAACGATGGTGTTAAGTTTATACCCTTTGCACAAGGCCACCTTTGTTAGTTTACCTGCTCTCTCATTACCGAGGAATATCCATACGTGGCAGAATCCACGCAATACAAGTTTGAACTTTGAATCTCAGTGATATCGGCTTCTAGAATAATAAACGTTGCTAGAGGATTGAGACAGAACAGTAAACAGAGAGACAGAAGTCGTGCGATCACCGCTAGTGGTGGGCTGGGCTGTTAAACCCCCCTCTCCCCCTCTCTCTGTCTTTGTTTCTCCCTATCTATTGTATCTCTACCTCTTTTGTCTCTCTCTTCCTCTGTGTCAGTCTCTGTTTCTTCCTCTATTTTATGTCTATCTCTTTTCCCCTGTCTCTTTCTCTCTGAACCTCTCCGTTTCTCCCTCCTTATTGTACCTTTAACTCATGTTTTTTCTGTCGCTCTTTTTCTCTCACACCTGATGTTTTGCCTGCCTGAAAAAAAAGTTCACTCTCGTTATATCCCAAAGTCCCAGACAATGAGCTAAGTGCGGTATAGAAAGTTAATGCTCTTTAACGTTTTTTCTTGCAATAAGGACCAAGACTCTGATCGTCAGGTTTGCAGCAGGTGACCACAAAACGTTGATCATCGATTTTATCCCGACAAATCAAACGGACCAACAGAACACATCATAATTAATCACCCAAATAAAACATAATTTACCTGCAGTTACATAAACAAAGCACGAGCCAGCTTCACAGTTTCACAGTTTAATAGAGTTAAGCTACTATGATACAAACAACGTATGAGCAAACGACTAGAGATTAACAGTCAAGAAAAGTTGAGGTACTGTAATAATTATATACCAGAGAAACAGAATAAATCAGGATTTAGCTTCTATGCTATAACCAATCCACTGACAGAGTGTAGACCCACAAAAACAGCAGAGTCCCGAGTAAAAGCCCCTCACAGGTTTGTTTTACGCTTTTCGCTGCTCGAGATGCTAGATAAGGTTTTTATTTCCGTCGATGCACGTTATTGCTGCGGGCTGAGCACGATTCTGCTTGACTGCTCACTTTTGTTTCCAATACAATCGGAGATCGATCAATCAGTTCACAGCAATAGGTGGAGGAGCGAACGGTCGATAAATGTTGGGGAAGTCAACATGGACCAGAGATGGAACACCGGGGACAAACAACTTGGATTGGAAAGATATGAACAAAGAGATAGATAGATAGACACATCGGGATAGATACACACATACATAGATAGAGAGACAATGAGTGGTTGAGAGTGAAAGAGAGATGGCGGAGAAAGGAGAAAGAGAGGAGTAGACGGAAAGGGAGAGAGAATGAATGAGTGCAAGAGAAATAGAGGAGTGTGTGTGCGCGTGAGTATGTAAGAGAGACAAAAATAGGAGAGAGAGAGAAAGAGAGAGTGAGTGAGAGAGAGAGGAAGAGAGAGAGGGAGAGAGGGAGAGAGAGGGAGAGAGAGAGAGGGAGAGAGAGAGAGAGAGAGAGAGAGAGAGAGAGAGAGAGAGAGAGAGAGAGAGAGAGAGAGAGAGAGAGAGAGAGAGAGAGAGAGAGAGAGAGAGAGAGAGAGAGAGAGAGAGAGAGAGAGAGAGAGAGAGAAAAGTTTGGGGGGCGGGGGGAAGAGGTATGGAGAGAGTGTGCAACTGAGTGTAAGAAAGAACTTGCTGCTGCTGCACAAAATGTGTCCCGTAGAGAGATTAACATCACCTTCCTGCGCTCTTCACGTGGCTGGCAAGAGAACCAGAGCGACGCTCAGCTTCACAGATAGTTTACTGGAGCGGCTACAGCCGACAGTGGCGTCAAGAGAACCAGAGCGACGCTCAGCTTCACAGATAGTTTACTGGAGCGGCTACAGCCGACAGTGGCGTCAACAGTGCGGCCAGGAACCGGAACTTTCAAGTAAAAAAACCATTCCACATCTTCGTGTGTCGGTTTGACTTTTTAATAACGATTGATTTTAATTCCTTTCTCAAACGAAAGTTTTCAAGAGCCCAGGTCGATAGACGTGTGTATTCTGCTTGACTGGACGTTCTCGCTGAGCCAATTGGAAGCGGCGGTTTGTCATGCCAAACCTCCAAGGGGCACCTTTATCTACTTTAATACTTTTACATTCACCGCAAGTTGGCCCATTTATCATAATAGATCTATATCTACTTACACACTGATACACCGACCTTTGACATCCACCATAAGACATCTGTGTGTGTATAAATAAATAAATAAATAAATATATATATATATATATATATATATATATATATAAACACGCACACACACACACACACACACTGATACACTGACCTTTGTCACACACCTATCCACCATGATATATCTGTATCTACTTACACACTGATACTCTGACCTTAGTCTCACCCATCCACCATAATACAATTGCATCTAATTACAGACTGATACACCGATCTCTATTACACCCATGCACCATTGCACATTTGCATATACACTTACATATATACACACACACACATACACTGATACACTGACCTTAGTCATACTTATCCACCACAATATACACTGTTACACCGACCTCTGTCATGCACATCCGCAACAAAACACATCAATCTTACATACTGGTACACTGACTTCTGACATACTCACACACACAGACGTCCCTGGCCCACTAACTTCTCCTTATCAAATATTTGTAATGCTATCTCTCCTTCTGATTGTTCAAAGAGAGATAAATCCTGCATCGAAACCTACCGGAAACGCGTTAACGATTCCGACGTCATGTGACCGCGTTTGTCGGGAACTTAACCCACAGGGTCTGGGTGCTAATGGTGGCTGGGGTAGTCAGGTCACGTGATACCGCAGACATCTGATCAGGGTCACGTGAGTTGATCCTTCTCCTACCGATGTCCGGTGACGTCTGACAGGGAAACTGATGCCTGGTATTTACCACTAAGGCCAAGTCCTGGCTGCCAGAAGGAAAAAAAAACAACTTTTGTCTCTCTGGTTTGTATGTGACAATGTAAATGTGGTGAAGTCGGCACGCAGAAAGTTCGAAACATGCTAACTCAACAAATCAAAGGGATTTTAGGCTTGGCAAAATCTCTGAGTAATGTAAGATGTTTTAAGATCTCTTAAAAACATTACAGTTTCCAAGCAAATGAAAATGAAAACTGGCAAAATATTAAAATTGCTACAATAAAATTTAACTGGGCGGAGGGTTCACTTTCCAACAGCTTTCAAATAGAAAAAGATCTCTTCTTCATTGCCTGATGAAAAATTTCCAGCCGTCCTGAACAAAGATCTTCCCCGGCCCACAACAGCCAGACTGGCTGATAATCGAACCAGACCACTGTCCCTAGTCACTGGCCGGGTCACACGGCTGCTGGCGGACATAACCAGACCACTGTCCCTAGTCACTGGCCGGGTCACACGGCTGCTGGCGGACATAACCAGCCCACTGTCCCTAGTCACTGGCCGGGTCACACGACTGCTGGCGGACATAACCAGACCACTGTCCCTAGTCACTGGCCGGGTAACACGGCTGCTGGCGGACATGGTCCGGGTCACACGCAGAGCTTGTCCCGCTGCTGGCGGACATGGTCCGGGTCACACGCAGAGCTTGTCCCGCTGCTGGCGGACATGGTCCGGGTCACACGCAGAGCTTGTCCGGCTGCTGGCGGACATGGTCCGGGTCACACGCAGAGCTTGTCCCACTGCTGGCGGACATGGTCCGGGTCACACGCAGAGATTGTCCGACTGCTGGTGGACATGGTCCGGGTCACACGCAGAGCTTGTCCCGCTGCTGGCGGACATGGTCCGGGTCACACGCAGAGCTTGTCCGGCTGCTGGCGGACATGGTCCGGGTCACACGCAGAGCTTGTCCGGCTGCTGGCGGACATGGTCCGGGTCACACGCAGAGCTTGTCCGGCTGCTGGCGGACATGGTCCGGGTCACACGCAGAGCTTGTCCGGCTGCTGGCGGACATGGTCCGGGTCACACGCAGAGCTTGTCCGGCTGCTGGCGGACATGGTCCGGGTCACACGCAGAGCTTGTCCGGCTGCTGGCGGACATGGTCCGGGTCACACGCAGAGCTTGTCCGGCTGCTGGCGGACATGGTCCGGGTCACACGCAGAGCTTGTCCGGCTGCTGGCGGACATGGTCCGGGTCACACGCAGAGCTTGTCCGGCTGCTGGCGGACATGGTCCGGGTCACACGCAGAGCTTGTCCGGCTGCTGGCGGACATGGTCCGGGTCACACGCAGAGCTTGTCCGGCTGCTGGCGGACATGGTCCGGGTCACACGCAGAGCTTGTCCGGCTGCTGGCGGACATGGTCCGGGTCACACGCAGAGCTTGTCCGGCTGCTGGCGGACATGGTCCGGGTCACACGCAGAGCTTCTCCGGCTGCTGGCGGACATGGTCCGGGTCACACGCAGAGCTTGTCCGGCTGCTGGCGGACATGGTCCGGGTCACACGCAGAGCTTGTCCGGCTGCTGGCGGACATGGTCCGGGTCACACGCAGAGCTTGTCCGGCTGCTGGCGGACATGGTCCGGGTCACACGCAGAGCTTGTCCGGCTGCTGGCGGACATGGTCCGGGTCACACGCAGAGCTTGTCCGGCTGCTGGCGGACATGGTCCGGGTCACACGCAGAGCTTGTCCGGCTGCTGGTGGACATGGTCCGGGTCACACGCAGAGCTTGTCCGGCTGCTGGCGGACATGGTCCGGGTCACACGCAGAGCTTGTCCGGCTCCTGGCGGACATGGTCCGGGTCACACGCAGAGCTTGTCCGCCCGCTGCTGGCGGACATGGTCAGGGTCACACGCAGAGCTTGTCCCGCTGCTGGCGGACATGGTCAGGGTCACACGCAGAGCTTTTCCGGCTGCTGGCGGACATGATCCGGGTCATACGCAGAGCTTCTCCGGCTGCTGGCGGACATGGTCCGGGTCACACGCAGAGCTTGTCCGTCTGCTGGCGGACATGGTCCGGGTCACACGCAGAGCTTGTCCGGCTGCTGGTGGACATGGTCCGGGTCACACGCAGAGCTTGTCCGGCTGCTGGTGGACATGGTCCGGGTCAAACGCAGAGCTTGTCCCGCTGCTGGCGGACATGGTCCGGGTCACACGGAGAGCTTGTCCAGCTACTCGCGGACATGGTACGGGTCACACGCAGAGCTTGTCCGGCTGCTCGCGGACATGGTTCGGGTCACACGCAGAGCTTGTCCGGCTGCTGGCTGACATGGTCCGGGTCACACGCAGAGCTTGTCCGGCTCCTGGCGGACATGGTCCGGGTCACACGCAGAGCTTGTCCGCCCGCTGCTGGCGGACATGGTCCGGGTCACACGCAGAGCTTCTCCGGCTGCTGGCGGACATGGTCCGGGTCACACGCAGAGCTTGTCCGTCTGCTGGCGGACATGGTCCGGGTCACACGCAGAGCTTGTCCGGCTGCTGGCGGACATGGTCCGGGTCACACGCAGAGCTTGTCCGGCTGCTGGCGGACATGGTCCGGGTCACACGCAGAGCTTATCCGGCTGCTGGCGGACATGATCCGGGTCACACGCAGAGCTTGTCCGGCTGCTGGCGGACATGGTCCGGGTCACACGCAGAGCTTTTCCGGCTGCTGGCGGACATGGTCCGGGTCACACGCAGAGCTTGTCCGGCTGCTGGCGGACATGGTCCGGGTCACACGCAGAGCTTGTCCGGCTGCTGGTGGACATGGTCCGGGTCAAACGCAGAGCTTGTCCCGCTGCTGGCGGACATGGTCCGGGTCACACGGAGAGCTTGTCCGGCTCCTGGCGGACATGGTCCGGGGCACACGCAGAGCTTGTCCGGCTCCTGGCGGACATGGTCCGGGTCACACGCAGAGCTTGTCCGCCCGCTGCTGGCGGACATGGTCCGGGTCACACGCAGAGCTTGTCCGGCTGCTGGCGGACATGGTCCGGGTCACACGCAGAGCTTGTCCGGCTGCTGGCGGACATGGTCCGGGTCACACGCAGAGCTTATCCGACTGCTGGCGGACATGGTCCGAGTCACACGCAGAGCTTATCCGGCTGCTGGCGGACATGATCCGGGTCACACGCAGAGCTTCTCCGGCTGTTGGCGGACATGGTCCGGGTCACACGCAGAGCTTGTCCGTCTGCTGGCGGACATGGTCCGGGTCACACGCAGAGCTTGTCCGGCTGCTGGCGGACATGGTCCAGGTCACACGCAGAGCTTATCCGACTGCTGGCGGACATGGTCCGAGTCACACGCAGAGCTTATCCGGCTGCTGGCGGACATGATCCGGGTCACACGCAGAGCTTCTCCGGCTGCTGGCGGACATGGTCCGGGTCACACGCAGAGCTTATCCGGCTGCTGGCGGACATGATCCGGGTCACACGCAGAGCTTCTCCGGCTGCTGGCGGACATGGTCCGGGTCACACGCAGAGCTTGTCCGTCTGCTGGCGGACATGGTCCGGGTCACACGCAGAGCTTGTCCGGCTGCTGGCGGACATGGTCAGGGTCACACGCAGAGCTTGTCCCGCTGCTGGCGGACATGGTCCGGGTCACACGCAGAGCTTTTCCGGCTGCTGGCGGACATGATCCGGGTCATACGCAGAGCTTCTCCGGCTGCTGGCGGACATGGTCCGGGTCACACGCAGAGCTTGTCCGGCTGCTGGCGGACATGGTCCGGGTCACACGCAGAGCTTGTCACGCTGCTGGCGGACATGGTCCGGGTCACACGGAGAGCTTGTCCAGCTACTCGCGGACATGGTACGGGTCACACGCAGAGCTTGTCCGGCTGCTCGCGGATATGGTTCGGGTCACACGCAGAGCTTGTCCGGCTGCTGGCTGACATGGTCCGGGTCACACGCAGAGCTTGTCCGGCTGCTGGCGGACATGGTCCGGGTCACACGCAGAGCTTGTCCCGCTGCTGGCGGACATGGTCACCTCCATATCTTGCGGCGAGCTGACACATCGGGATATAAACAAGGCAAACGACGCAAAGACAAGGCTTAGGAAATCACGGGAACGTTAACACCCAATGCAAAACTACAATCTAATCTAGAGCACTAATATAAAACGGTGGGAAAAAAAGGGGGGGCTCAACCATTTTTTTTTTTTTTTTAAAATTAATAAATGTTGAAAATAACAAGTATAAAAAAACCAACCTAATTAGTCCTGTCGGGTCTTTTCAGAAGACTAGTTCAGATAATTCTGAAAGAATGTTTCACCTCATATTTGTTTGACATCTTCTACCTTCCCACAGGGTTCGCTGAACGTTACTGTACCGAGAACGGCACGTGGTGGGTCAACCCTGACGTGAACTCCACAGCCGGCTGGACCAACTACACGTCATGCCTCGGGCAGAGCCGGAACCTCAACTCTCACGCTGTGAGTAGATCGTCAACAGAAGGACTCACGAGTGGTAGAGTTAATCTGCTACACGTCCTGCCAATACTGTCATCACCATTACTAACACCAGTGGTTCTACTTCTACAAGAGTTACACGAACTAAAAAATATCACAATCATTATCGACTCGTTTAATTATTACTGATGATACTATTCCGACTACCACCACCGCTTCTACTACAAGTGGTACTACAACTACCGCTGCTACTTCTACACCTACTACTACTATTACTACTACTACTACTACTACTACTACTACTACTACTACTACTACTACTACTACTACTACTACTACTACTACTACTACTACTACTACTACTACTACTACTAATAATAATAATAATAATAATAATAATAATAATAATAATAATAATAATAATAATAATAATAATAATAATAATAATAATAATAATAATAATAATAATAATAATAATAATAATAATAATAATAATAATAATAATAATAATAATAATAATAATAATAATAATAATAATAATAATAATAATAATAATAATAATAATAATAATAATAATAATAATAATAATAATAATAATAATAATAATAATAATAATAATAATAATAATAATAATAATAATAATAATAATAATAATAATAATAATAATAATAATAATAATAATAATAATAATAATAATAATAATAATAATAATAATAATAATAATAATAATAATAATAATAATAATAATAATAATAATAATAATAATAATAATAATAATAATAATAATAATAATAATAATAATAATAATAATAATAATAATAATAATAATAATAATAATAATAATAATAATAATAATAATAGTAATAATAATAATAATAATAATACCCGACCAATCATTCTCAGATGCTTGCCCATCACCTGGTGTTGCTCTACACTGTCGGCTACAGCGTCTCTCTGGCTTCTCTGATCGTCGCCGTTATCATTATGCTCTACTGGAGGTGAGTAGTGTCATCACCATTATCATGCTCTACTGGAGGTGAGTAGTGTCATCACCATTATCATGCTCTACTGGAGGTGAGTAGTGTCATTACCATCATCATGCTCTACTGGAGGTGAGTGGTGTCATTACCATCATCATGCTCTACTGGAGGTGAGTAGTGTCATCACCATCATCATGCTCTACTGGAGGTGAGTAGTGTCATTACCATTACCATCATCATGCTTAACTGGGGGTGAGTAGTGTTATCACTATTACCATCAACATGCTCTACTGGAGGTGAGTAGTGTCATCACCATCATCATGCTCCATTGTAGGTGAGTGGTGTCATCACCATCATCATCATGCTCTACTGGAGGTGAGTAGTGTCATCACCATCCTCATGCTCTACTGGAGGTGAGTAGTGTCATTACCATTACCATCATCATGCTTAACTGGGGGTTAGTAGTGTTATCACTATTACCATCAACATGCTCTACTAAAGGTGAGTAGTGTCATCACCATTACCATCATCATGTTCTACTAGAGGTGAGTAGTGTCATCACCATTACCATCAACATGATCTACTGGAGGTGAGTAGTGTCTTCACCATTACCATCATCATGCTATATTAGAGGTGAGTAGTGTCTTCACCCTTACCATCAGCATGCTCTACTAGAGGTGAGTAGTGTCTTCACCATTACCATCACCATGCTCTACTAGAGGTGAGTAGTGTCTTCACCATTACCATCACCATGCTCTACTAGAGGTGAGTAATGTCATCACCATTACCGTCATCATGCTCTACTAGAGGTGAGTAGTGTCATCACCATTACCGTCATCATGCTCTACTAGAGGTGAGTAGTGTCATCACCATTACCGTCCTCATGCTCTACTAGAGGTGAGTAGTGTCATCACCATTACCGTCATCATGCTCTACTAGAGGTGAGTAGTGTCTTCACCATTACCATCACCATGCTCTACTAGAGGTGAGTAGTGTCATCACCATTACCGTCATCATGCTCTACTAAAGGTGAGTAGTGTCATCACCATTACCGTCATCATGCTCTACTAGAGGTGAGTAGTGTCATCACCATTACCATCAACATGCTCTACTCCTCATTTGTGTTTGTGTGCCAGTTTCTGTCTGCCTGTCTGTCTCCTGTTCTCTATCTTTCTAAGTCTATTTAATAGTTCATGCATTTGTATTTCTCTGCCTTTAAGTTTTAACCCACTCTCCCGACCTCTCTGTTCTTGTCTAAAAATCAACTCTTTCTTTCTTCCTTTTTTTTTGTCCTGTCTACTTAGTGTTCCTGATAGAAATGTCGGCAGCTCTCGGCCCCACCATGAAAGTCACTAGGACGCTGCTAATTTCTAATCCGTGGAGTAAACACCTTAATCCACCGCTCTCTTCCAGGCAGCTCCAGGACCACACGACCGTTTCATTGATCAGCGGAATCGATTGATGGGTGGGGGGCGGGGAGTCTACTGGACAGAGCAACCAGCCAGACCTCGTTAGTTCTCTGGTCCAGGGACTCTGATCGGAGAAAGCAGCCATCTGTTTTAGAATATCATCATCTTGGTGCTGTTCGCCCACAGCCAAGTGTCTTGTCCTGTCCTGACCTGTTTTGTACTGCCACGATTCATGGGGATTTTGGTCTTTACTTTTATCGCGTCTCGTCTTGGCAGTTCTTGACATACCTGTAAACACTGAGACAACAGAACCGTTTAGAGAAACTGAGGCTTTAAAAAAGTGACCAGAAGAGAGATTCTAAAACAAAAATAGCACACTAAATAAAAAAAGAAAACAACAAAAAAAAAAAAAATGTGTTAAATCATTATTGTTAATCTAGTGTCTGCTTCTTGTAGAATATTTGCATTTCTTGGTACAAAAGCAAATATGGCCGAATGCAGTGCAGTTTAAATGTATCAAAGAAAACCATGAACAAAAGACATCCAAAAGACAACAAAACTTAAAATATCTAATGAAAGGATTAACATTTACTCAATATATAATGAAACGCAACTTGAAGCCATAGAGAGCGAACTCGTGGTAGTTGGATAACCCAAAGTCAGCACAGTTTTGTAATGTAAAGTCAACAAAACAGAACTTGAATCAGTCTCAATCGATTTGTGGAATACATAAAAATAAGTGGGTCTGAGGGATCTCGTCAAAGACTTTAGGCGATCACCATGTAAGATCCCGATATTTGTGTCTGTGACATCAAGAATGACTGCTTATTTTTAGCGCCAGATTAGCGCAAAACGTAGGCACTACAGTCGCAGAGACTATTAGGCACCCGTTTGTGCTGGTTTGTGCTGGTTAGATGAGATTTGAACCCTTCTCTAGATAACTCAAGCCAGGATGCAAATCTGTAACCTTCATATTAAAGTCCAACGTTCTACCGGTTGAGCTATGTCGTCCCCAAAAGATATTTTATATATACTTCAAGTCTTTATGAAGTCCAGATTTAAGATAAACTCACAAGGTTTTAATCTTGCGAGGGACTTCTTTACATAGAATGATGTAATGCATTGCTTTCATTTTATTTTTCAAATACATTCATCATTAACAATGCATCATGGCAATTAATGAGGATTAACAAGGACAGATAGAACATTATTGGTCAAACAACAGCATCCTCAGGTGTCTCAAGTAACGTCATGAAGGTTAGGGCGCTCTGATTTTCATCAAAAGACTTTCTTTTTTCAATTTTTAATTTCCAACGTCAGACTTTTTCCTACCCACCTATTTTTTGGTGGTTATAGTTTTAGTTTTCTAGAGACAAAATGTGCTGTCATCTCAAATAAATTAGAAACAAAGCTTAAGAAAAAGAAGGGAAGCAACATGCGTCGGTGGAGACAGCCCAATGTGCAAAACACCTAGTATACCCCTTAGAGAGAGAGAGAGAGAGAGAGAGAGAGAGAGAGAGAGAGAGAGAGAGAGAGAGAGAGAGAGAGAGAGAGAGAGAGAGAGAGAGAGAGAGAGAGAGAGAGAGAGAGATAGAGAGAGGGGGGGGGCGAGGGGGGAGTATTGGTTCATCTCTCTCATTAATGCTGAATCACTCTTTATTTGAACGGAAAAAAAAGAAACTCTGCAAGCTCTCAAGTAGCAAATATCATATAGAAATCTGCGCTTCAAATCGGACTCATCTAGATCTAGGCCTTGACTAGATGACAAGAGAGAAAGCTCAATAAATACACAAATTAAAATTATTGAAAGATGGGTAAAGTGACCCATGTTTGCTGACTTCACTTCGCAAAAACTATTTCTTTCATTAGGAAAAGAGTTAAACAAATCTTAGCTGGTCTCATCGAAAAGATCAGGTAACATAAGCCAGCCGACCTAGACAAACTGCCATAGAAATCAACACGATCGCCCGAGCGGTCAGGCGGTGCGGGGAGAAGCCGCAGCCTCTGTAATGATGAGACAGAGATTATGGTTGTCAAAATGTCGTGTTGATAGACGTGACCAAACACTGGGAATTGCTCAACACTACACCCAGGGAGCTAGCGAAATGCGCCCTGAAGCGTGCATGATGGAGTTGTAGATTCAACAACATGAAACATAAAGATGGCGTTATGCCGTGGAACAAAAAAAAAAAAAAACAAAAAAAAAAAACAGTTTATGATAATGGACAAGTGTGTTTGATTTTGTCCATCATCATTTTTTTTTTACCTCTATTTCCATGAAGCAGTGTTACAATGCAATAAAATAAAAAAGAATTAACTTATAAAATCTCCCCCTCCCATACACACACATACTTTTTTTTTCCTTTCTACCACACCCACAGTTACATACATACTCATTCCACTATGCCCACTCCTCACTCTTTTCTCCCACTCACTCATTTCTCTCCCTTGCACTCATTATCCATGAGTGAACTGTGATATCTATTTAGAGGACTTCTGATGTCTCAAACGGTAGTTTATGTCCATTATTGCTTCTTATCTCCTCCTCCTCGCGTGATAGTTACGCATTCAGTAACCACAGTTTGGGCCATGGTACCACTAAAAAGTCGCACAGAAGAGATCTAGTCGTGATAGCTCATGGTAAGAGTCAGATCTTGTCGCACAGAAGAGATCTGGTCGTGATAGCTCATGTTAAGAGTCAGATCTTGTCGCACAGAAGAGATCTAGTCGTGATAGCTCATGGTAAGAGTCAGATCTTGTCGCACAGAAGAGATCTAGTCGTGATAGCTCATGGTAAGAGTCAGATCTTGTCGCACAGAAGAGATCTAGTTGTGATAGCTCATGGTAAGAGTCAGATCTTCACTGGTCTCCAGGAATCACAATACTCAAAAACACGAGAGATGCCATATTCAGAGCATACATTTACATGACAACATGAGGGATATCATCTCCAGGGTTTACACTACACCACGACATGAGGGATATCATCTTCAGAGCTTGCACTACACTACAACATTAAGGATATCATCTTCAGAGATTACACTACACTAAAAATGAGGGATATCATCTCCAGAGATTACACTACGCCACTACATGAGGGATATCATCTCCAGAGTTTACCCTACACTACAACATTAGGAATATCATCTTCATCTACATCACGACATGAGGGATGTCATCTTCAGAGCTTACACTACACTACGATATGAGGGATATCATCTTCAGAGTTTACACTACACTACGATATGAGGGATATCATCTCCAGAGCTTACACTACACTACGACATGAGGGATATCATCTTCAGAGCTTACACTACACTACGATATGAGGGGTATCATCTTCAGAGCTTACACTACACTACGATATGAGGGATATCATCTTCAGAGCTTACACTACACTACGATATGAGGGATGTCATCTTCAGAGTTTACACTACACTACGATATGAGGGGTATCATCTTCAGAGCTTACACTACACTACGATATGAGGGATATCATCTTCAGAGCTTACACTACACTACGATATGAGGGATATCATCTTCAGAGCTTACACTACACTACGATATGAGGGATATCATCTCCAGAGATTACACGACACTACGACATGAGGGATATCATCTCCAGAGTTTACACTACACCACAACATGAGGGATATCATCTTCAGAGCTTACACTACACTACGATATGAGGGAAGTCATCTTCAGAGTTTACACTACACCACAACATGAGGGATATCATCTTCAGAGTTTACACTACACTACGATATGAGGGATATCATCTCCAGAGATTACACTACACCACAACATGAGGGATATCATCTCCAGAGTTTACACTACACCACAACATGAGGGATATCATCTTCAGAGTTTACACTACACCACAACATGAGGGATATCATCTTCAGAGTTTACACTACACCACAACATGAGGGATATCATCTCCAGAGATTACACGACACTACGACATGAGGGATATCATCTCCAGAGTTTACACTACACCACAACATGAGGGATATCATCTTCAGAGCTTACACTACACTACGATATGAGGGATATCATCTTAAGAGTTTACACTACACCACAACATGAGGGATATCATCTTCAGAGTTTACACTACACTACGACATGAGGGATATCAATTCCAGAGATTACACGACACTACGACATGAGGGATATCATCTCCAGAGTTTACACTACACCACAACATGAGGGATATCATCTTCAGAGTTTACACTACACTACGACATGAGGGATATCATCTTCAGAGTTTACACTACACTACGACATGAGGGATATCATCTTCAGAGTTTACACTACACTACGACATGAGGGATATCATCTTCAGAGTTTACACTACACCACAACATGAGGGATATCATCTCCAGAGTTTACACTACACCACAACATGAGGGATATCATCTTCAGAGTTTACACTACACTACGACATGAGAGATATCATCTCCAGAGATTACACTACACTACGACATGAGGGATATCATCTCCAGAGTTTACACTACACTACAACATTAGGAATATCATCTTCAGAGTTTGCATTGCACCTAAAGTCTTTTACCTATCTCTAGTTCCTAATTTACCCGCCAGCTCCGAACTGTTAACCTCTGATCCCAACAATTCTTTTTGTTCTACCAACAGTTTTCCTTCATTGATATCTGCCACGATACAGTATCCCCCCCCCCCTTCCTCTTGTTCCATACACCTCTACCACATGATGCCCCATACTCATTTCTCTGTGACTTTTGGCCCCTCCGCCCACCTCACTACCAGACGCCTCCACTGTAAGAGCAACACCCTCCACATCAACCTGTTTGTGGCATTCATCCTGCGAGCCACAATGTCCTTCATGAAAGATCGCCTGTTCGTGGCCGGTCTTGGACTTCCGCAAGATGTCCGACAGGGCATGGGCAACAAGCTAGTCTTCATACAGGAGGGATCGGTCAGTCGTTTTCTTTCATCTTTACATATAGGTGGGACAGGGGGAAGGGGGCAATGGGTCACTTTCTTCATTCAATTATAGGATAATGAGTCTCTTTCTTTTGTCCACATAAAGGAACGAGCGGTGAGATACTTTCTCATGTCTTCTGATAGAGAAGAAACCAGTAGGCCACTTTATATTATCTTCATGTTTAGAGGACCACTCTCTCTTCTTAAAGAAATGAACAGTGGGTCATTTTCTTGTGTGGGAATGGGAGGGCACTTTCTTTTGTCTTAATTGAGGAGGAAACGGTGAAGATCTTTAATTATCTTTAGCAAAAGGGAAACAACGCCACAGGAAGAGAATGGACCGGTTTTTTTCACATTCTTATGTCTTGCCCATTAAGGAATTCTGTGGTTTTGTCATGTTAGAAAACTGAGCAGGACTTGATTGATTCTTTGATCCTTTTGTTCAAAACCAGTTTAGGTGATAATAAAGCAACTGATTGTTGCGTTTTGCTAGACCACCTCAGATGCTATGACAACACGAATCTTTCCTAAAGCAAGTGTAGATTGCCAGCACAGGTGCCTAAGGTTTGCAGCACTCACACCCAGGGATTCGATCCATATCAGTGTATGTGGGGTGGAGAAGTTCCAGTGATTATTTTCTCTCACTCTACTGTTTCTGAAGATATTTGTGTTGGTGTGGCATATTTCTTGAAAGCACTCAAATTATGAAGCGCAATATGATGGAATAAATACTGGCTGTTGTTGTTGTTGTTCTTGTCTCCGCAGCACTGGGAGTGCAAGATGCTGTACTCGCTCTTCATGTTTGCTATCTCGGCCAGCCAGACATGGATGTTAATGGAGGGACTATATCTGTATCTGCTCATCCACAAAACCATGGCTACAGAGAGGCTCGGTGTCAGGCCCTATATCTTACTCGGCTGGGGTGAGTCACACACTTATCTTTTGTGCTATAAATATATATACAAATCCCATTCAGTGACGTCACTAACCCTTATCAAACTACTGGCACAGGTTGTTGACCTAAATAGGAAATTGATGTTACCATATGTAGATTCATTTAAATAGATTTTTACTTAAACACGGCTATTTTTTCAAACAAAGTGTTTTTTTTTATAATTGGCCCTCATTGAAAATGATGTTCGTGAAAATGAGAAAGATGCGCTGGAAAATAATGCAAGCAAACTAATACTGTATCGAAAACAGTGGGAACACATTCTACTGAACGAAAACTGTGAGAATTCACTCGTACTGTGTCAAAAACAGTAGGAACACGCTCAAACTGCGACGAAAACAGTGGGAACACAACTAATTTGTGTCAAAAACAGCGTGGGAAGACACATACAGTGTCGAAAACAGTGAGAACACACTCATTCAGTTTTGAAAACAGTGGGACACACTCTTACTGTGTCGAAAACAGTAGGAGCACACTCACTCTGTGTCGGAAACAGTGAGAAAACACTCCTTTAATTTCGAAAACAGTGGGAACACACTCATTCTGTGTCGGAAACAGTAGGAACACACTCATTCGGTGTCGAAAACAGTAGGAACACACACACTCTGTGTGAGGAGCAGTGAGAACACACTCATTCAGTTTCGAAACAGTGGGAACACACTCATTCTGTGTCGAAAACAATAGGAACACACTCATTCTCTACGGAAACAGTGAGAACACACTCATTCTGTGTCGAAAACAGTGAGAAAATACTCCTTTAGTTTCGAAAACAGTGGGAACACACTCATTCTGTGTCGAAAACAGTGGGAACACACTCATTCTGTGTCGAAAACAGTGGGAACACACTCATTCGGTGTCGAAAACAGTAGGAACACACACACTCTGTGTCAGAAACACTGAGAACACACTCATTCAGTTTCGAAAACAGTGGAACACACTCATTCTGTGTCGAAAACAATAGGAACACACTCATTCTCTGCCGGAAACAGTGAGAACACACTCATTCTGTGTCGAAAACAGTGAGAACACAATCATTCAGTTTCGAAAACAGTGGGAACACACTCATTCTGTGTCGAAAACAATAGGAACACACTCATTCTCTGCCGGAAACAGTTAGAACACACTCATTCTGTGTCGAAACAGTGTGAACACAACCCTACTGAATCGAAAACATGCATACCTTGGACTATTTGCTTGTTATATCCCATTTTAAAGATATTTCTAAGCTCTAGAGTTAAGGCGGTGTGGGTCCGAACAAAAACCGGACTTGAGGCGCATTCTTTACGGAAATTCATAACTATCCGAAATACGCGCGATTGCCTATATAAACATGTTACAAAATTAACTAATGGAGCTAGGCGAAAAATAAGGCGAGTGATGCGAACTACTTCCTGTAAGCTCAGCATAACAGAGATAGCAGGAAGTAAACTAAGTGTGCATAGATGTAGGCGGCGGTAGATCTAACAGCGGCTGGAATAGATCTACATGTTACAATGTGAGACCTAAGTAATGAAGCTAAAAACGTTACTTGGCCATAGGTGCTAGATCTAGAGCCTTTACTCGGAGCAAAATGTTAAGATCTGGATCTAGTTTGTACTTTTAGGCTTAGAATTTCAGAACGATTTCAGTTCTACATCTAGAGTTTTTGTTAAGAATCAGAATTATCTAGGTATCTACATCTAGATTCTATGTAAAGAAAGATATGTGGAGGAGTAAGCAAAAGGATAAATATCAAGACGATTATAAGCCTATTTAATACACACACGCACCCCAGCCACGGTACATTGGCTCCAGGGTCCCGTTCCTAGGACGGAGTTTTGCAGCTTGTTATTGTAATTACATAGGGTCCAGATTGAATTGGTGTCATGGCAGTTATACGACTGGGCAGGTGAACATCTGATTTTTAGGGGTCAGCGCTGTTCTTGGGCCAGGATCAGTTGACATTCAGGTTACAAGTTGACTCAACTGCTGTGATGTCAGTCTCCGTATCTTTTTCTCATCAGCTTCTGTCATCATTTGAAGCCTGCTTAGGTGTTATAGTCCGGAACAGAGAGTGTTTAACAAGCAACTCATTACTCTCAAACATCTGGTTGTTGACTTCAACCAGCTTGCTGTAATTATACTTCGTTCCAATACTAATTCGAGATAGATACCCTTTGAGGATTTTTTGAAATAAAATATAAAAGAGTGCTCTGCTATGACAATCTATTTTATTTTATTTTATTTTATTTTATCATGCTTTTAAAATTTACGAGTATGGATATGCCGAAATTGTAAGACAGCAACTGCATGTAGTTGCAGGTTAAACCTGTTTTGTTTCCTGCACTTTTTGCTCAAATTGTGTATAACAGCTCCGTGTGTCACTCTGGCCTGACTCAAGTTCTGTATCAAAGACTTGTTTTACCATAAGACTCGTTACAGCACCCCGAGAAAATCACCTCTCTTTGATCTTCGTTTTTTTTTGTTTTTTTTTTACTATGGTCTCTTTCTCGATCCTCAAACTTAGATTATTTATCAGGACATAGTTTTTCAACCCATTAGATTAATAGCGTGTTTGGAACCAGTGTTAGAATGTACGTCAGAAACATATCTAAAATATAAGAAATAGTAAATTTTTAATGTGGACAATTTATGAATTGTTTTCTCCACCCGGCTAGACATCTAAGATTCAATTTCCACGCTGCCGTTTAAGAGACGTGTAAAAATTTTCCCTTGGTTTAGATCGTATCAACTTTTCCTGGCCTTTGCTTCACTGGTCTGGTTTTTGCAGCGTAATGTAGATAATTTTTTTGTGATGTACCTTCCCCTACTTTTACTGATTTCTTTCTGGACATAGATCAAACAATTTGAATACGTTTTCATTTTTGAACAGCTGAAAAAAAAAAGACACGCTATATGATATAAATGCGACTTAAATTACAGCGACGGAAATACGCCTGTCTGTCTGTCTGTCTGTATATCTCTGTTCTTCGTCTCCAGACAGACAGACAGACAGATCTCTATCTGTCTGTCTCTCTGTCTGTCTGTTTGTCTGTCTGTCTGTCTGTCTGTCTGTCTGTCTCTCTCTCTCTCTCTCTCTCTCTCTCTCTCTCTCTCCCCCCTGTGAATCTCATATTTCTTTTAGTCCCATTCATGAAAGAACAAAACCGCCAAGCAGCAGTCGATTGATAAAATGATAAAACTCCTTATTTAAAGTTAAAAAGGTCAGGGACCTACACAATCATGTACTTTTTTTCTGTTCTTTTTTTACATCTGTACTTGGTACCGTTTGGCTTTTGATTATAAAAAGACCCTCTCAAATTGAGGACAACCTCGTTTTGTTTTGACTGAAGGCGAGATCTGATCTCCTGATTGTTTCTCGCGCATTGCTTGGGCCTCGGGACGGCGGGCCAGTCACCACAAGCTGATCTCATGCCACAGCTGCTGACCGTCGGCTTAGCAAGCCGAGATCGCGACACGATGGTTTCAAGTTCGATCCTTTCAGCTTGGTTCCCTTTTTTTATACAAATGACTGGCCATTAGTGAGAGATGACTGGACCTTTGTCTGCTAACTCTGATGGTAGCCCCGCCTCTAACAACATGACTTGAAGAAAGCCGTCCAAGGAAACAAGCGACATTAGTGAGAGATGACTGGACCTTTGTCTGCTAACACTGATGGTAGCCCCGCCTCTAACAACATGAACTGAAGAAAGCCGTCCAAGGAAACAAGCGACATTAGTGAGAGATGACTGGACCTTTGTCTGCTAACACTGATGGTAGCCCCGCCTCTAACAACATGAACTGAAGAAAGCCGTCCAAGGAAACAAGCGACATTAGTGAGAGATGACTGGACCTTTGTCTGCTAACACTGATGGTAGCCCCGCCTCTAACAACATGAACTGAAGAAAGCCGTCCAAGGAAACAAGCGACATTAGTGAGAGATGACTGGACCTTTGTCTGCTAACACTGATGGTAGCCCCGCCTCTAACAACATGAACTGAAGAAAGCCGTCCAATGAAACAAGCGACATTAGTGAGAGATGACTGGACCTTTGTCTGCTAACACTGATGGTAGCCCCGCCTCTAACAACATGAACTGAAGAAAGCCGTCCAAGGAAACAAGCGACATTAGTGAGAGATGACTGGACCTTTGTCTGCTAACACTGATGGTAGCCCCGCCTCTAACAACATGAACTGAAGAAAGCCGTCCAAGGAAACAAGCGACATTAGTGAGAGATGACTGGACCTTTGTCTGCTAACACTGATGGTAGCCCCGCCTCTAACAACATGAACTGAAGAAAGCCGTCCAAGGAAACAAGCGACGCGGTTTGTAGTTAAAGTGTGCGGAGTCTGAGACGCTATGATTTTGATGAGATGCGAGGTGACGGTATGATTTTGGTGAGGTGACGCTATGATTTTGATGAGATGACGCTATGATTTTGATGAGATGCGAGGTGACGGTATAATTTTGGTGAGGTGACGCTATGATTTTGATGAGATGACGCTATGATTTTGATGAGATTCGAGGTGACGGTATAATTTTGGTGAGGTGACGCTATGATTTTGATGAGATTCGAGGTAACGGTATAACTTTGATGAGGTGACGCTATGATTTTGATGAGATTCGAGGTGACGGTATAATTTTGGTGAGATGCGAGGTGACGCTATGATTTTGATGAGATGACGCTATGATTTTGATGAGATGCGAGGTGACGCTATGATTTTGGTGAGATGCGAGGTGACGGTATGATTTTGATGAGATGCGAGGTGACGGTATGATTTTGGTGAGATGCGAGGTGACGGTATGATTTTGATGAGATGCGAGGTGACGGTATGATTTTGGTGAGATGCGAGGTGACGGTATGATTTTGATGAGATGCGAGGTGACGGTATGATTTTGGTGAGATGCGAGGTGACGGTATGATTTTGATGAGATCCGAGGTGACGGTATGATTTTGGTGAGATGCGAGGTGACGGTATGATTTGATGAGATGCGAGGTGACGGTATGATTTTGGTGACATGCGAGGTGACGGTATGATTTTGATGAGATGCGAGGTGACTCTATGATTTTGATGAGATGTGAGGTGACATTATGATTTTGGTGAGATGCGAGGTGACGGTATGATTTTGGTGAGATGCGAAGTGACGGTATGATTTTGGTGAGATGCGAGGTGACGGTATGATTTTGATGAGATGCGAGATGACGCTATGATTTTGATGAGATGTGAGGTGACGCTATGATTTTGATGAGATGACGCTATGATTTTGATGAGATGCGAGGTGACGGTATAATTTTGGTGAGGTGACGCTATGATTTTGATGAGATGACGCTATGGTTTTGATGAGATTCGAGGTGACGGTATAATTTTGGTGAGGTGACGCTATGATTTTGATGAGATGACGCTATGATTTTGGTGAGATGCGAGGTGACGCTATGATTTTGATGAGATTCGAGGTGACAGTATAATTTTGATGAGATTACCCTATGATTTTGGTGAGATGCGAGGTGACGCTATGATTTTGATGAGATTCGAGGTGACGGTATAATTTTGATGAGATGACGCTATGATTTTGGTGAGATGCGAGGTGACGCTATGATTTTGATGAGATGACGCTATGATTTTGATGAGATGCGAGGTGACGGTATAATTTTGGTGAGGTGACGCTATGATTTTGATGAGATGACGCTATGATTTTGATGAGATTCGAGGTGACGGTATAATTTTGGTGAGATGACGCTATGATTTTTATGAGATGCGAGGTGACGCTATGATTTTGATGAGATGACGCTATGATTTTGATGAGATGCGAGGTGACGCTATGATTTTGATGAGATACGAGGTGACGCTATGATTTTGATGAGATGTGAGGTGACGGTATGATTTTGATGAGATGCGAGGTGACGGTATGATTTTGATGAGATGTGAGGTGACGGTATGATTTTGATGAGATGTGAGGTGACGGTATAATTTTGATGAGATGCGAGGTGACGGTATGATTTTGATGAGGTGTGAGGTGACGGTATGATTTTGATGAGATGCGAGGTGACGGTATGATTTTGGTGAGTTGACGGTATGATTTTGATGAGATGCGAGGTGACGGTATGATTTTGGTGAGGTGACGGTATGATTTTGGTGAGGTGACGGTATGATTTTGGTGAGGTGACGGTATGATTTTGATGAGATGCGAGGTGACGGTATGATTTTGGTGAGGTGACGGTATGATTTTGATGAGATGCGAGGTGACGGTATGATTTTGGTGAGGTGACGGTATGATTTTGATGAGATGCGAGGTGACGGTATGATTTTGATGAGATGCGAGGTGACGGTATGATTTTGATGAGATGCGAGGTGACGGTATGATTTTGATGAGGTGTGAGGTGACGGTATGATTTTGATGAGATGCGAGGTGACGGTATGATTTTGGTGAGGTGACGGTATGATTTTGATGAGATGCGAGGTGACGGTATGATTTTGATGAGATGTGAGGTGACGGTATGATTTTGATGAGATGCGAGGTGACGGTATGATTTTGATGAGATGCGAGGTGACGGTATGATTTTGATGAGATGCGAGGTGACGGTATGATTTTGATGAGATGCGAGGTGACGGTATGATTTTGATGAGGTGTGAGGTGACGGTATGATTTTGATGAGATGCGAGGTGACGGTATGATTTTGATGAGATGCGAGGTGACGGTATGATTTTGTTGAGATGCGAGGTGACGGTATGATTTTGATGAGGTGACGGTATGATTTTGATGAGATGCGAGGTGACGGTATGATTTTGGTAAGATGCGAGGTGACTGTATGAATTTTATGAGGTGACGGTATGAAATTAATGAGATGCGAGGTGACGGTATGATTTTGATGAGGTGTGAGGTGACGGTATGATTTTGATGAGATGCGAGGTGACGGTATGATTTTGATGAGATGCGAGGTGACGGTATGATTTTGGTGAGATGCGAGGTGACGGTATGATTTTGATGAGGTGTGACGTGACGGTATGATTTTGATGAGATGCGAGGTGACGGTATGATTTTGATGAGATGCGAGGTGACGGTATGATTTTGATGAGATGCGAGGTGACGGTATGATTTTGATGAGATGCGAGGTGACGGTATGATTTTGGTGAGATGCGAGGTGACGGTATGATTTTGATGAGATGCGAGGTGACGGTATGATTTTGATGAGATGCGAGGTGACGGTATGATTTTGATTAGGTGTGAGGTGACGGTATGATTTTGATGAGATGCGAGGTGACGCTATGATTTTGGTGAGGTGACGGTATGATTTTGATGAGATGCGAGGTAACGGTATGATTTTGGTGAGATACGAGGTGACGGTATGATTTTGGTGAGATGCGAGGTGACGGTATGATTTTTATGAGATGCGAGGTGACGGTATGATTTTGATGAGATGCGAGGTGACGCTATGATTTTGATGAGATGCGAGGTGACGCTATGATTTTGATGAGATGCGAGGTGACGCTATGATTTTGGTGAGGTGACGGTATGATTTTGATGAGATGCCAGGTGACGGTATGATTTTGATGAGATGCGAGGTGACGCTATGATTTTGATGAGATGCGAGGTGAGGCTATGATTTTGATGAGATGCGAGGTGACGGTATGATTTTGATGAGATGCGAGGTGACGGTATGATTTTGATGAGATGCGAGGTGACGGTATGATTTTGATGAGATGCGAGGTGACGGTATGATTTTGATGAGATGCGAGGTTACGGTATGATTTTGATGAGATGCGAGGTGACGCTATGATTTTGGTGAGGTGACGGTATGATTTTGATGAGATGCGAGGTGACGCTATGATTTTGATGAGATGCGAGGTGACGGTATGATTTTGATGAGATGCGAGGTGACGCTATGATTTTGATGAGATGCGAGGTGACGCTATGATTTTGGTGAGATGACGCTATGATTTTGATGAGATGCGAGGTGACGCTATGATTTTGATGAGATGACGCTATGATTTTGATGAGATGCGAGGTGACGCTATGATTTTGATGAGATACGAGGTGACGCTATGATTTTGATGAGATGTGAGGTGACGGTATGATTTTGATGAGATGCGAGGTGACGGTATGATTTTGATGAGATGTGAGGTGACGGTATGATTTTGATGAGATGTGAGGTGACGGTATGATTTTGATGAGATGCGAGGTGACGGTATGATTTTGATGAGATGCAAGGTGACGCTATGATTTTGATGAGATGCGAGGTGACGCTATGATTTTGATGAGATGCGAGGTGACGCTATGATTTTAGTGAGGTGACGCTATGATTTTGATGAGATGCGAGGTGACGCTATGATTTTGATGAGATGCGAGGTGACGGTATGATTTTGATGAGATGCGAGGTGACGGTATGATTTTGATGAGATGCGAGGTGACGCTATGATTTTGGTGAGGTGACGCTATGATTTTGATGAGATGCGAGGTGACGCTATGATTTTGATGAGATGCGAGGTGACGGTATGATTTTGATGAGATAACGCTATGATTTTGATGAGATGAGAGGTGACGCTATGATTTTGGTGAGGTGACGGTATGATTTTGATGAGATGCGAGGTGACGGTATGATTTTGATGAGATGCGAGGTGACGCTATGATTTTGATGAGATGCGAGGTGACGCTATGATTTTGATGAGATGCGAGGTGACGCTATGATTTTGATGAGATGCGAGGTGACGCTATGATTTTGATGAGATAACGCTATGATTTTGATGAGATGAGAGGTGACGCTATGATTTTGGTGAGGTGACGGTATGATTTTGATGAGATGCGAGGTGACGGTATGATTTTGATGAGATGCGAGGTGACGCTATGATTTTGATGAGATGCGAGGTGACGGTATGATTTTGATGAGATAACGCTATGATTTTGATGAGATGAGAGGTGACGCTATGATTTTGGTGAGGTGACGGTATGATTTTGATGAGATGCGAGGTGACGGTATGATTTTGATGAGATAACGCTATGATTTTGATGAGATGAGAGGTGACGCTATGATTTTGGTGAGGTGACGGTATGATTTTGATGAGATGCGAGGTGACGGTATGATTTTGATGAGATGCGAGGTGACGGTATGATTTTGATGAGATGCGAGGTGACGGTATGATTTTGATGAGATGCGAGGTGACGGTATGATTTTGATGAGATGCGAGGTGACGGTATGATTTTGATGAGATGCCAGGTGACGCTATGATTTTGATGAGATGCGAGGTGACGGTATGATTTTGATGAGATGCGAGGTGACGCTATGATTTTGGTGAGGTGACGGTATGATTTTGATGAGATGCGAGGTGGCGGTATGATTTTGATGAGATGCGAGGTGACGCTATGATTTTGATGAGATGCGAGGTGACGCTATGATTTTGATGAGATGCGAGGTGACGCTATGATTTTGTTGAGATGCGAGGTGACGGTATGATTTTGATGAGATGCGAGGTGACGGTATGATTTTGATGAGATGCGAGGTGACGGTATGATTTTGATAAGATGCGAGGTGACGGTATGATTTTGATGAGATGCGAGGTGACGGTATGATTTTGATGAGATGCGAGGTGACGGTGTGATTTTGATGAGATGCGAGGTGACGCTATGATTTTGATGAGATGCGAGGTGACGGTATGATTTTGATGAGATGCGAGGTGACGGTATGATTTTGATGAGATGCGAGGTGACGGTATGATTTTGATGAGATGCGAGGTGACGGTATGATTTTGATGAGATGCGAGGTGACGGTATGATTTTGATGAGATGAGGTGACGGTATGATTTTGATGAGATGCGAGGTGACGGTATGATTTTGATGAGATGCGAGGTGACGGTATGATTTTGATGAGATGCGAGGTGACGGTATGATTTTGATGAGATGCGAGGTGACGGTATGATTTTGATGAGATGCGAGGTGACGGTATGATTTTGATGAGATGCGAGGTGACGGTATGATTTTGATGAGATGCGAGGTGACGGTATGATTTTGATGAGATGCGAGGTGACGGTATGATTTTGATGAGATGCGAGGTGACGGTATGATTTTGATGAGATGCGAGGTGACGGTATGATTTTGATGAGATGCGAGGTGACGGTATGATTTTGATGAGATGCGAGGTGACGGTATGATTTTGATGAGATGCGAGGTGACGCTATGATTTTGATGAGATGCGAGGTGACGGTATGATTTTGATGAGATGCGAGGTGACGGTATGATTTTGATGAGATGCGAGGTGACGCTATGATTTTGATGAGATGCGAGGTGACGGTATGATTTTGATGAGATGCGAGGTGACGGTATGATTTTGATGAGATGCGAGGTGACGGTATGATTTTGATGAGATGCGAGGTGACGGTATGATTTTGATGAGATGCGAGGTGACGGTATGATTTTGATGAGATGCGAGGTGACGGTATGATTTTGATGAGATGCGAGGTGACGGTATGATTTTGATGAGATGCGAGGTGACGGTATGATTTTGATGAGATGCGAGGTGACGGTATGATTTTGATGAGATGCGAGGTGACGGTATGATTTTGATGAGATGCGAGGTGACGGTATGATTTTGATGAGATGCGAGGTGACGGTATGATTTTGATGAGATGCGAGGTGACGGTATGATTTTGATGAGATGCGAGGTGACGCTATGATTTTGATGAGATGCGAGGTGACGCTATGATTTTGATGAGATGCGAGGTGACGCTATGATTTTGATGAGATGCGAGGTGACGGTATGATTTTGATGAGATGCGAGGTGACGGTATGATTTTGATGAGATGCGAGGTGACGGTATGATTTTGATGAGATGCGAGGTGACGGTATGATTTTGATGAGATGCGAGGTGACGGTATGATTTTGATGAGATGCGAGGTGACGGTATGATTTTGATGAGATGCGAGGTGACGGTATGATTTTGATGAGATGCGAGGTGACGCTATGATTTTGATGAGATGCGAGGTGACGGTATGATTTTGATGAGATGCGAGGTGACGGTATGATTTTGATGAGATGCGAGGTGACGCTATGATTTTGATGAGATGCGAGGTGACGCTATGATTTTGATGAGATGCGAGGTGACGGTATGATTTTGATGAGATGCGAGGTGACGGTATGATTTTGATGAGATGCGAGGTGACGGTATGATTTTGATGAGATGCGAGGTGACGCTATGATTTTGATGAGATGCGAGGTGACGCTATGATTTTGATGAGATGCGAGGTGACGGTATGATTTTGATGAGATGCGAGGTGACGCTATGATTTTGATGAGATGCGAGGTGACGGTATGATTTTGATGAGATGCGAGGTGACGGTATGATTTTGATGAGATGCGAGGTGACGGTATGATTTTGATGAGATGCGAGGTGACGGTATGATTTTGATGAGATGCGAGGTGACGGTATGATTTTGATGAGATGCGAGGTGACGCTATGATTTTGATGAGATGCGAGGTGACGCTATGATTTTGATGAGATGCGAGGTGACGCTATGATTTTGATGAGATTCGAGGTGACGCTATGATTTTGATGAGATGCGAGGTGACGGTATGATTTTGATGAGATGCGAGGTGACGGTATGATTTTGATGAGATGCGAGGTGACGGTATGATTTTGATGAGATGCGAGGTGACGCTATGATTTTGATGAGATGCGAGGTGACGGTATGATTTTGATGAGATAACGCTATGATTTTGATGAGATGAGAGGTGACGCTATGATTTTGATGAGATGCGAGGTGACGGTATGATTTTGATGAGATGCGAGGTGACGGTATGATTTTGATGAGATGCGAGGTGACGGTATGATTTTGATGAGATGCGAGGTGACGGTATGATTTTGATGAGATGCGAGGTGACGGTATGATTTTGATGAGATGCGAGGTGACGCTATGATTTTGATGAGATGCGAGGTGACGGTATGATTTTGATGAGATGCGAGGTGACGGTATGATTTTGATGAGATGCGAGGTGACGCTATGATTTTGATGAGATGCGAGGTGACGCTATGATTTTGGTGAGGTGACGGTATGATTTTGATGAGATGCGAGGTGACGGTATGATTTTGATGAGATGCGAGGTGACGGTATGATTTTGATGAGATGCGAGGTGACGCTATGATTTTGATGAGATGCGAGGTGACGCTATGATTTTGATGAGATGCGAGGTGACGGTATGATTTTGATGAGATGCGAGGTGACGGTATGATTTTGATGAGATGCGAGGTGACGGTATGATTTTGATGAGATGCGAGGTGACGGTATGATTTTGATGAGATGCGAGGTGACGGTATGATTTTGATGAGATGCGAGGTGACGGTATGATTTTGATGAGATGCGAGGTGACGGTATGATTTTGATGAGATGCGAGGTGACGGTATGATTTTGATGAGATGCGAGGTGACGGTATGATTTTGATGAGATGCGAGGTGACGGTATGATTTTGATGAGATGCGAGGTGACGCTATGATTTTGATGAGATGCGAGGTGACGGTATGATTTTGATGAGATGCGAGGTGACGGTATGATTTTGATGAGATGCGAGCTGGCGGTATGACTATGATTTTGATGAGATGCGAGGTGACGCTATGATTTTGATGAGATTTTGATGAGATGCAAGGTGACGGTATGATTTTGATGAGATGCGAGGTGACGGTATGATTTTGATGAGATGCGAGGTGACGGTATGATTTTGATGAGATGCGATGTGACGGTATGATTTTGGTGAGGTGACGGTATGATTTTTATGAGATGCGAGGTGACGGTATGATTTTGATGAGATGCGAGGTGACGGTATGATTTTGATGAGATGCGAGGTGACGGTATGATTTTGATGAGATGCGAGGTGACGCTATGATTTTGATGAGATGCGAGGTGACGGTATGATTTTGATGAGATGCGAGGTGACGGTATGATTTTGATGAGATGCGAGGTGACGCTATGATTTTGATGAGATGCGAGGTGACGCTATGATTTTGATGAGATGCGAGGTGACGCTATGATTTTGATGAGATGCGAGGTGACGGTATGATTTTGATGAGATGCGAGGTGACGGTATGATTTTGATGAGATGCGAGGTGACGGTATGATTTTGATGAGATGCGAGGTGACGGTATGATTTTGATGAGATGCGAGGTGACGGTATGATTTTGATGAGATGCGAGGTGACGGTATGATTTTGATGAGATGCGAGGTGACGCTATGATTTTGATGAGATGCGAGGTGACGGTATGATTTTGATGAGATGCGAGGTGACGCTATGATTTTGATGAGATGCGAGGTGACGGTATGATTTTGATGAGATGCGAGGTGACGGTATGATTTTGATGAGATGCGAGGTGACGGTATGATTTTGATGAGATGCGAGGTGACGGTATGATTTTGGTGAGGTGACGGTATGATTTTGATGAGATGCGAGGTGACGGTATGATTTTGATGAGATGCGAGGTGACGGTATGATTTTGATGAGATGACGCTATGATTTTGATGAGATGCGAGGTGACGGTATGATTTTGGTGAGGTGACGCTATGATTTTGATGAGATGCGAGGTGACGGTATGATTTTGATGAGATGCGAGGTGACGCTATGATTTTGATGAGATGCGAGGTGACGGTATGATTTTAATGAGATGACGCTATGATTTTGATGAGATGCAAGGTGACGCTATGATTTTGATGAGATGACGCTATGATTTTGATGAGATGCGAGGTGACGGTATG